>JAOTQR010042123.1:0-15269 GCA_025774065.1 Solanum ossicruentum | reverse complement strand
ACAAAATCTACCTTGGTACCTAAGGGCACCATCTCCCCCTTGGGAGAAAACCTCCACCTTACTATCTCTCACCAAGGACTTCAACTCTAACAAGGCAGGGTCAAGATCTTGCATTGCCTTGACCTCCTCAATCAATGAGATTTAGAATCATTAACAATCACTACACCACCATTACCAACCTCTTCTAACCTAACCCCCAATCTAGCCAACCAATGAACCTCTCTAACCATCTCCTTGCCACATCACCAACATGTGCTAGGCTACCCATATACACCTTACTTAAAGCATCAGTCACAACATTAGCTTTACCGAGGTGATAATGCACACTCATATCATAATCTTTAAAGAGCTCTAACTACCTTCTTTGTCTCAAGTTGAGATCTTTTTGGGTGAACACATATTGGAGACTCTTATGATCGGTAAATACATCAACATGGACCCCATACAAGTAATGATACCAAATTTTCAAAGCAAATACCATGGTGGCCAATCTAAGGTGATTGAGGTATCTACCCCCAACATGGTAGTATGGGCTTACCACCCCTCGACAAGGTGATTGAGGTATCTGCCCTCTAATATGGTAGTACGGGATTACCATCCCCCAACATGGTGATTGAGGTACCTACCCCCCAAACATGGTAGTACAGGCTTACTACTCCCAGATAAGGCGATTGAGGTATCTATCCCCCAACATGATAGTACGGGCTTACCACCCCCCGATAAGGCAATTGAGGCTTAACACCGCTCCCTCAACAAGGTGTGATCAACTTGCCACAGCATAGAAACTTTTCATAAATTCAACACATACATACATTCCTTTCATCATCATAAGGTCACTTGACTCATAAGTCATACAATAGGTCATCAATAACTCAAGAATTCTTAATCAGAACATTTATGAAACACTTGGTGGGTGTGTAATGCTAGTTCAAAATCATGCAATTCAAGAGTGAAATCATATGAGAAAACTCAATGTAACTAAACTTAGTAACACTTGGTAACACCCTCATGCAGGACACATTGAAACCCCTCATTAAATCTCATAATAGATCATAGATTCATAGTTCAAAACATGTTTAAACAATCAACAATTTATGAAACCCCAACATAGTTTATAATCAACTTTCATAACAAGAGATACTCATAGATAATCCAACTTGAAAATATGCAATTTACATAAAAATGAAGGTTGGGCACCATGGGTGAAAGGACCCAATGGTTGAAACTCACATATCTTAATTTCAGGGATTTCCTTGATGAAAATTTGGATGAGAACTTGAAGCTTGAATGAATTTGTTAAGATGAGTTTGGGACACTTAAATTTGGATGAAATATTTGTCTAAGTGTTAGAGAGGGTTTTGGGAGTGTCTTGAGTGATATGGGGTTGAAAAATGACTAAGTATAGGTGTTTTTACGGATAGGAGGGCTTAGGCCCAAGGCCCTAAAGCCTTAGGCCAAAATAGTGAACTGCCAACAAAAATGCACATCGCCGTGCCCTTGGCGCGTCGCGCCTCGAGCGCAGATTGACACTGGATAAGCTTTTTTTTGGAAAATGAAACTTTGCTACGGTTGCTCTAAAATCGAAGCTATTCCCATTTTTCACTCAATTTTGCCCCTGATCATGAATATTAAGTCAAATTTCTGATATCTTGCACATAACAATTATGGGCATTTCCGAGGCATATTTTCGGGCACTTTTTGGAGTGTTTCAATATTGTCTCTTGCTTCATTGACTTCCAGGATATCATAACTCCACCAAATTGTACAACATACCCAATTTATAGACCTCCTAGTCTCTAGACATGCACCCAGTCAGAATCACAATAAGCTTGTAGTTGGTTGTCCCTTTGGCAGGCATGAAAAGTCCTAAATCAACTATACCTTTGATATATCTTACAACCCTCAATGCAACATCTATATGTGACCTCTTAGGACTGTGTATGTATTGAATGAGCACTAGAACTGCAAATACTATGTTTGGCTTGGTCATGGTGAGATATAATAGCCTTCCTACCAACCTCCGATATATAGTAGGATCCTCTAGAAGTTCATCTTCATCATCTTCTCTGTTAGGAATGTGGTTGTCATACTTCATTGAGGTCAGTTTTGGTTTATTTCAAGTGGATTTACAACTAATGTGCTCCACTTAAAGATGCTTCAGACACTAATTCTAAAGCATATTTTGACACATTACTATTCCTTCTTGTGACCTTGCTATTTTAATTCCTAGAAAGAATTTTAGCTCTCCAAGATCCTTCATTTTGAACGTTGGCTGCAAATCTTTCCTGGCTTCATTAATCAGATCTTGACTACTTCCAGTTACTAATAAATCATCTATATATACCAGTATGATTACTATCTTTTTGTCAATTAATTTTGTGAAGAGTGAATAGTCATAATGACTTTGAGTGAACCCCATCTAAAGGAGTGCATTTGTCAATTTCTTGTTCGATTGTCTAGGAGCCTGTTTTAACCTATACAGTGACTGTGGAGTTTGTAGGCCTTCTTATTCTCCCCCTGTTTAGCAAAACCTTCGAGAATGGACATATAGATTTCCTCTAACATATCACCATTTAGAACGGCATTATGCACATATATTTGATATATAGACCAGACACTGGATGCAATAAGAGACACTAAGGACCTAATTATGATCATCTTTGCAACAGGAGAGAAAGACTCTGAGTAGTCCAAACTAGGCTTTGACTATGACCCTTAGCCACAAGTCTGGCCTTATATCTTTCAACTTCCCCTGAGGCCTTGTACTTCACTTTATATACCCACTTACAACTAATAGGTGTCTTAACAGGTGGAAGATCAACAATGGACCATGTGTTGTTTTCTTCCAAAACAACAATTTTAAGTTTCATAGCTTGAATCCAGGCTGAGTCTTGAGATGCTTGATGGAATGATACTTGCCCTGAGATAGTTGAATAGACAGCTAAAGCATGTTGGTAAGGTGTTGTGAGGTGTGAGTAAGTGACATAGAAAGATATGGGATAGGGACAAACATGAGTAGATGTAGCAGTGACAAAGTCATTCATCTAAATAAAAGGATATTTTACTCTAGAGGACCTTCTTGGTTCAACTAGTTTTGGAGCATGTGATAAATAGGGGATAGTAGATGAATCTGAGGTATATATAGGAGAAGGAGGATCAGGAGTAGAACTAACAAATGTAGGCTCCCCCTGGACAGGTTGAGAGGGATGTGATTCATTTGGATGATGAGCAATAGTAATATCTGAGTAAGATAGTTGAAGAACAAGAAATATAGGTGTACCAAAGGGCCATGCATGTAGAAAAGGGAAGACATACTCTATGAAAACTACATTTCTACTAGTGAAGAATTACTTAAAAATGAAGATAATAGAGCATATAGCCCTTTTTGAGTCAAAAATTACCCCATAAACACACTAGGTATTACTCTAGTAGAAAATTTATCTGAGGTTTTGGTGTTAGAAGCATAGGCAAGTATCCTAAAGACTCTGAGATGAGTGAGAGATAGGGAATGTTAGTATAGGAGTTCAAAAAGAGATTTAAATTGTAGAATTTTGGATGGTGTTCTATTGGTGATGTAGAGTGCAATGTTGACACATTCACCTCAGACTATTAATGGAATTGCAGCCGGAAATCTGAGTGACCTAGCCACCTAAAGGATAGTTCTGTGCTTCCTTTCTACTACCCCATTCTATTGGGGAGTATACATACAAGAAGTCTGAGGTACAATGCCAAGAGTTGACAAAAAAAGACTAAAGTTTATTAGTGAAGAATTCACAACCATTATCTATTCTAAGAACTTTAACAGAAGCAGAAAAGAAAATTATTACTCTTGCAAGAAAGTTTCTCAAGACCACAATGACCTCAAACTTGGACTGTATGAGAAAAAACCAAGTGAATCCAGTACAATCATCAACTATTGTGATAAAGAACCTTTTGTTTTGTGAGTAGGATCTTTGTATGAACTCCAAATGTCATAATGTATCAACTCAAAAAAGCAGACTTAGAACTAGAGCTAATAATAGGAAAGAGAAGTTTAGTGTGGTTTGTTAAAGGACAAACAGTGCACTTATGATCTTCAGGATTCAATTGTTTGAGAGATTTATGTCTTCTGAGAATGTCTAAAAGAGCATGCCCTAACCTTTTATGCCAAAGAGGGCTAATGTAAGGATCTATTCTGCTAAGTTAACAAACTTGTGTGCTATATCTGGAGGTGCTTCAGTGGCTTTGTTCCCTGCCAAAATATGTACACCTTGCTCCTCTTTACCAATCCCCTTCACTTTTTCAGTGTAGAGATCCTGGAATATACAAAAGTCAGGGAAGAAGTTCACTGAACACTAAAATTCCTGGTTAGCTTTGAGATAAAGAACAAATTGCACTTAAATTCTAGAAGGAACAAATCACTAGAAGTCAGTTCATTTGTCAAAACATGTGAGTTTCTGCTATGAGTGACCTATGAGTCACCACCTGTAGGTAGATGAACATTATTGTTGTCATGATCAGGAACTCTTTTGTGGTAATGTAATAGCTCTGAACTAGATGTCATATGATTAGTTACACCTGAATCTTAGAGTGAGTAGTATTAGAGTTCAGGTGAGTTATGATACCTGCATGGGCTGCTGGAGTTGGACTATTTCCTTCACTACCTTTGTGTAACATATAAGAATCTGCTGATATTGCTCCTGACTAAAATAGGCAGGTGGCTGTGGGGTAGTAATCAGTTGAAAATGACTGTCATGATTGTTGAGATGACTCCTCTCTTGAATATTTTTTGCATAGCTACTTGCTTGATTTGTATGTTGATTAACTCCTTTCTTCTTAGATTTAGGCCAGTATGGAGGATAGCCAATTAATTTGTAGCAATTCTCCTTTGTATGACCATTGTAACCACAATACTTACACACTATTGATGCCTTATTTTGAGTTTTGTAGTTGCTTGTAAAAATTCCTTTACCAAGATAGTTATTATCAAAACTTGAGCTTCCTACTAAACTATTTCTCCCTGTGAACTCACTTTCTTTGCTATAACTAGATTTAGTCCCAATGAGTGCTCTCCCTTCAGTTGGAACTAGTTCCTCCCTTTTGACTAAAAAATACTGCAGCTTCCAGTGAATTATTGACCACAGAAGATGCATTAGTTAGAGATCTCTGACTCTCATGATCAATCACCATAGAGTATGCCTTGTTTAGAGTAGGAATTGGAGACATCATGAGAATTTGGCTCCTACATTGAGCATAAGTCTCATTCAGCTGTATTAGCATCTGTAGAAGTCTCTGGTAATTATGATGTTGAGCATAATTCCTTGACTCAGGATAATTACAACTTAGACAAGGCATTAGTGCATCAAACTCATCCTATAGATTTCCTATTCTGGAAAAATAATTTTATATAGAGAGAGTTCCTTGAGATAAAGTTACAATCTCTCTATGTAAGAAAAATACTCTATATCCATTCATAGTGTTAAACCTTTCCATCAAATCCATCCAGACTTTATGTCCATTTGATGCATAGATGATGCTACTTAGCAACTCTTTTTTAACTAAGTTCATGATCCAGGAAAACGCTACTGCATTAACCTTCTCCTATTGTTCATGAAGAGAAACATCAAACTTATCCTTACTAAGCCTTCCATCAATAAATCCTAGTTTACTCTTTCCTAATAGATGTAATGCCATAAATCTAGAATGACACCAAAACTGCCAGAAAATGGGCCTCGAAAGTGTTCGGAATTGTAATTTTCATATATCTCTGAATCCGTACATGATATCAAATATTCAACTTTATATTCTTTGTTAGGGGGTCACATTGAATGGAAAATGGGTCTAACCTCGATTTAAGAGCAACCGTAGTAAAATTTGAAAATCGCAAAAATGCGATATCCAGTTAGTAGTCTACCCCCCTGGTGCGACGTGCCAAGGGTGCTCTCTTGATGAATGTTTTTTGTGCAGTTTCTCAAGTTCGGTCCAAGGCTTTTGAGTCTTGGGCCAAGTGTTCTATTGTGTGAAAATACCTATACTTAGCCATATTTCATCATCATATCATTCAAGACATTCCTCAATACTCACTTAAACATTTAGGCTTATATTTCTCACCAAAATCAAGTCCCAAAACTCATCCGGATCTTAAGGTTCTCATTCAAGCTTCAAGTCTCCATCCCCAATCTTCTTCAAGGATTCTCCAAAAGCTAAGGTATGTGAGTTTCTTCATGGTTTCCTTTCACCCATGATGTCCAAGCTTCCTTTTACCCTAAATTGCATGATTTGAAGTTGGTTTACTCATGGGTCTTAGTTGTTATGAATTTCACTGCACACTATGTTGGGGTTTCATGAAATTATGACTGTCTTAACATGTTTTGAGCTATGAATCTAATATCTATTGTGAGATTTGATGAAGGATTTTGATGTATATTGTTTGAGGGTTTTACCAAGTATCTATTAATGGTTTTACACTAAATTTTTCTAGTATGATTCCACTCTTGAATTTGCATGATTTTACACTAGTGCTACACAACTGCCAAGTGGTTTGATAAAATGTTCGGTTATGGTTTCTTGAGGAAATGAAGGTCCAATGCATGTCTTATGAGTTGAATGACTATATGATGATAGAAGGAATATAGGTATATGATATTATATCTATAGTTTGGGAAAAATGACCAAGCCTTAATCGGGAGGTTGTAGACCCAAATAATCATGTTGAGGGGTTTGTACCTCGATCGCCTCGCTCCGAAGGTGACAGGACCATGCAACAATGTCAATTTATTTGTACCTTGATAATCATGTTGAGGGATTTGTACCTCATCAACCATATTGGGGGGAGGGTTGTACCTCATCAACCATGTTGGGGGGTTTGTATCTCATCAACCACATGAAGGGGTTTGTACCTCATGCGCCTCTCAAAGGAGGTGGTAGGTATTGGATATTCACTAATACAGTCTCTCCTTACACATGGATTATGTTCTATATAAGCATGATTTACTTCAAGCATCATTCATACATGCCATATTGTTATATGTTTATTCATTGCCTATGTTATACATTTTGTTTATGGTGCTTATCGCTTGTTGCATTGCATCCTATATACTTAGTATATTCAAACATACAAACGCATATTCTATGCCTACATGATGTCACCATATAGGGGTTGGAGCCCCGCTTGAGCATTTTCGTCCACGTGACTAATATAATTTCTCTCAATCTTGTTGGTATGTCCTCTATTTCGGTGACGTTGCTTATACTCATGCTATGTTCTAAGACTACCTTCCTTTTATGTATATGTTAACTATGAGGGTGAGTCCGGTTGCTTATCTTGGCCCCCGGTCTTATCTATGTAGTAGGGTTGTTATTTGACATGTCTTGTATAATGATATAAGCTTTGACTCTCTCTTGACTCTTATTATTTATGATATGAAAGATGTTCCTTAGCCATGGTTATCCCTATTTACGATCTTTTTATGTTATTTTATTATTTCTATGACCAAGGATGTGTAATGATGTTCTAAGAGGCTTTCTTGGGGTCCCTTCAGGTTCCCCTTACGCCGTGTCATGACTAGGCCCTAGGCTTGGGTCATGAAAAACTTGGTATCAGAGTACTAGGTTGTTAATGGTCCTCAACATCCAACACATCGCGACGATTAGAGTCTTTTTCATGGTTGTGTTGTGCACCATAACTCTAAGCTAGAGGCTTTGAGGCTTTTAGGAAATGTTTCCCTTTTGTCTTACTCTATATTGTGCTAAGTTGAAGGAAGGTTCTCCCACTAAATATTGTGCATTGCTATGCTAGATCATGCCTAACATAAGATGATTAAGACCATGCACTCCCGAGGGGCAACGAGCTCATGGAGAGCTCCAGGGTGCTCTCACTTTTCTTGGACAGGTTGTGGCTAACCAAGCCAACCAAGGGGTCCAAGCCTCTCATACTCCTACACTGGAATCTCGGGTGAGAGACTTCATAAGGCTAAATCCCCTAGAATTCTATCAATCGAAGGTGGATTAGGACCTTGAAGGATTCATTAATGAGGTCTACATGGTTTTTGCTATTATAGGTGTTATATCGGAAGAGAAGGCAGAGTTGCCGGCTCACCAAATCAAGGGGGTAGGACAAATATTGTTTGATCAATTGAAGAAGGAGAAGAGAATCAACAATGTGGTGCTCTGGGAAGAGTTAAAGGTGACCTTTCTTAATTGGTTCTTCCCTCTTGAACTTAGGGAAGCTGAATTGTTAGAGTTTATGAACTTAAAACAAGGATCTATGATTGTGACGGAGTATGTTCTCAAATGCAATCAACTCTCTAAATATTCTCCACACCTAGTGGCCGACTCAAGGTCTAGAATGAATAAATTTGTGTTGGGTGTTTCCGACTTGGTGGGTGAGGAGTGTTGGTCCACTATGTTGATTAATGATATGGATTTGTCTCATTTAATGACCTACGCCGAACAAATGGACGAGGAGAAATTGAGGAAGAGAAGGGGTCATGAGGCCAAGAGGGCCCGTTTTGAGGGAAAGTTCCATAGTCGAAAGGGTGGCCGGTTCCATTAAGGCCAAAGGTATTCTCATGCATTTCAGAAGATGGTAGCCAATGACTTTCTAAGGACCCAAGGTGTTGGAGGTGTGGTTCCTTATGGTGGGTATCCAAAATGTCGTAGGGGTCATAGTGGCCCATTCTTGAGGGATACTAATGCTTGTTATGTTTGTGAGAAAATTGGGTATAAGGTGATGGATTGCCCTCAAAATCGCAACAAGAGTAAGGAGGTTCATCCGCAAAGTGCTAATGCGGTTCCTTTGGGGAGAGGTGGTCAATAAGGTGGTTCCCCAAGGCACAATCAGTTCTATGTACTCCAAGGGAGGCAAGTGGTAGAAGAGGTTCCCAATGCCGTCACCGGTATGTTAAAAGTCTTTGATTTTGATATGTATGTAATGACTGATCCAGGTGCCACTCTTTCTTTTGTTACCCTCTTTGTTGTCAAAAAGTTCCATGTTGAGCTCAAATTGTTGTGTGAGTCATATGTGGTATCTACTCCTATTAGTGCATCCATTGTTGCTAGAAAGGTCTATAGAAATTATCCCATTTGCATCTTGCATAAGATATTGCCTTGTGATCTTGTTGAGTTGGATATGATTGATGTTGATGTCATTCTTAGGATGGATTGGTTGCTTGCATATTATGCCTCTATTGATTGTAGAACATGTAGGGTCAAGTTCCAATTCTCAAACGAACCCATTCTTGAGTGGGAGAGTCATGATATGGTGGTCAAGGGTAGGTTCATCTCTTGCATTAAATCCTGTAAGTTTATTTTTAAGAGGTGTCTCTGCCATCTTGTGAGAGTTAGGGATATGGAGTCCAAGGTCCTTCCCGTAAAGGTGGTTCCGATTGTAAATGAGTTCCTTGATGTCTTTCCAAATGACCTTCCCGGTATTTCTCCCGAAAGGGAAATAGATTTCGGTATAAACCCTCCTTCTCGATACTCAATTCATTTCTATTCACCCTTACCGTATGGCCCCAGCGGAGTTGAAGAAGTTGAAGGAATAATTGAAGGACTTGTTGGAGAATGGATTTATTAGGCCTAGTCAATCACCTTGGGGTGCATTAGTGTTGTTTGTGAAAAAGAAGGATGGGTCCCTTAGAATGTGTATTATCTATCGGCAACTTAATAGGGTTACCATCATGAATAGGTATCCTCTTCCAAGAATTGATGATTTGTTTGATCAATTGCAAGGGGCTAGCCACCTCTCTAAGATTGATCTTCGGTCCGGATATCATCAAGTGAAGGTGAGGGAGTGTGATATTCGCAAGATGGACTTCTAGACTACGTATGGGCTTTATGGGTTTGTTATGATATCTTTTGGATTGACCAATGGACAGACTATCTTTATGGATCTTATGAATACGGTTTTCAAATCCTACCTTGATTTGTTGTTGTGGTTTTCGTTAATGATATTTTGATCTATTCTCATAATGAGGAGGAGCATGTGGCTCATTTGAGAGTAGTGTTGCAAAGATTAAGGGAAGAGATATTGTATTCTAAATATGAGAAGTGTGAATTTTGGTTGAAAGAAGTTTCCGTTCTATTCATATGGTGTCAGGGGATGGTATTAAGGTGGATCCTAAAAAGACAAATGTGATTAGAAATTGGCCTAGACCATTGACCCATCGGATATTTGGAGCTTACTGGGCTTAGCGGTCCTATTAGAGGTTCGTGAATGGGTTCTCTTCTATTGTTTCTCACATGAATAAATTGACTCAAAAGAAGGCTAAGTTTGTGTGGACCAGTGAGTATGAGAGGAGTTTCCAAAAACTGAAAGATAAGCTTGTGTACGCTCCTATTTTATCATTACAAGCAGCGCTAGAAGGATTTGTTGTGTATTGTGATTCTTCTAGAGTTAGATTGGATTATGTTCTAATGCAAAATGGAAAGGTAATAGTAGATGCTTCTAGGCAACTCAAAGTTCATTAAAAGAACTATCTTACTCATGATCTTGAATTGGGCGCCGTGGTTTTTGCTTTGAAAATTTGGCGTCATTATTTGTATGGGGTGAATATTGATGTGTTCACCGATCATAAGAGTCTCCAATATGTCCTCAGTCAAAATGATCTTAACTTGAGACAAATAAGATGGTTATAACTTCTTAAGGACTATGATATGAGTACGCATTATCTTCCTGGTAAGGCTAATATGGTGGTCGATGCCTTGAGTAGAGTATCTATGGGTAGCCTAGCTCATCTTGATGGTGGTGATAAAGAGGTGGCTAGAGAGGTCTATCAGTTGGCTAGATTGGGAGTTAGGTTGGAAGAAGTGGATAATTGTAGTGTTGTTATTATTGATGGTTCTAATTCTTCATTGGTTGCAGAGGTGAAAGCCAAGAAAGACTTTGATCCCTCCTTTTTAGAATTGAAGGCCTTGGTTAGTAATGGGAGAGTGAAGGTTTTCTCCCAAGGGAGAGATGGTACACTTAGATACCAAGGTAGGTTGTGTGTGCTTTGTGTTGATGGCTTGAGAGAGAGGATTCTTGATGAGGCTCGTGGTTCTTCCTATTGTATTCACCCTGGTTCTACTAAGATGTATAGAGATTTAAAAGAGGTGCATTGTTGGGGAGGCATGAAGAAAGACATTGCCAAATTTGTGGCCGGTTGTCATAGTTGCCAACAAGTCAAAGCCAAACATCAAAGGCCATGTGGCCTAACCCAGTACATAGAGGTTCCTACTTAAAAGTGTGAAGAGATTAGTATGGACTTTGTAGTTGGGTTTCCCAACACTAGAAAGGGTTTTGATTCCATTTGGGTTGTGGTTGATAGGATGGTGATATCGGCTCATTTTCTATCAATTAAGACCACATATGAGGCTGAATATTATGCTAGATTTTACATTCATGACTTGGCGAGGTTGCATAGGGTTCCTTTGTCCATCATATCGAATCGTGGTGCCCAATTTACTTCACATTTTTGGAGGTCTTTCCAAAGGGGTCTAGGTACAAAGGATAAATTTAGTACGATCTGTCACCCTCAAATGGATGGCCAAGCCGAAAGAACTATCCAGACACTTGAGGATATGTTTAGGGCTTGTTTGTTGGAGCTTAAGGGTAGTTGGGATGATCATCTTATATTGATTGATTTTGCCTACAACAATAGCTATCATTCTAGCATCAGTATGGCTCCTTTCGAGGCTCTCTATGGTAGGCATTATAGATCAACGGTTGGGTGGTTTAAAGTTGGAGAGGTGGCTATGTTGGGACCAGGTATGGTTATGGAGGCTCTTGAGAAGTTTAGGATGATTAGGGAGAGGTTGAAGACGGCCCAAAGCCGCCAAAAGTCCTATGCCAATGTGAGGAGAAAAGATCTCGAATTTAAAGTTGGTGATTGGGTTTATAAAAAAGGTGTCACCCATGAAGGGTATGGTCCATTTTGGTAAGAAGGGCAAGTTGAGTCTGAGATATGTAGGTCCTTATAAGGTGATGAGGAGGATTGAAAAAGTAGCTTATGAGTTAGAATTGCCTAGTGAGATAGATTTGGTTCATCCGGTCTTTTATATATCCATGTTGAGAAAACTTGTGGGAGACCCTAATGCTATTGTGCCCCTTGATGTTGTGGGTGTTGTTGAAGACCTGTTGACCTATGAAGAGATTCTGATTCATATTTAGGATAGACAAGTCAAGAGGTTGAGGAACAAGGATGTGGCTTCCGTTAAGGTCCTTTGAAGGAGTCAACAAGTTAAAAGTGCTACATGGGAGGCCAAAGCGGATATGCGAAAGTGTTATCCTTAACTTTTCCACTTCACTCAAGCCTAAGGTATCCATCTAAGTCCCCTATGTGATTTCAAGTCTAAGTTCAGTCCATGATATTTGTTTACATTCATGTTTAAATTGACAAGTTCATGATGATTTTACACTATGTTGAAATTTTTGAAATGATGTTTAAGTGCATTGTTGCATCCTTACATGGGCTAAAATTGTCATGTTTATGTCTCTCATGTACGTTTCTTTGACATTCGGGGGCGAATGTTCCCGGGGGGGATATTAAAACGACCCCAAAAAATGCTCGAGAATGTGCTTGAAAATGTGCCTTGAAAGTGCCCGGAATCATAATTTTCATTTATCTCAAAATCTGTGTGTGACATAAAAACTCCGACTTTATATTCTTGTTCAGGGGGTCAAATTGAGTGAAAATGTGTCTAACCCCAATATAAGAGCAACCGTAGCAAAATTTGAGAATCTTAAAAATGCAATTTCCAGTGAGCAGTCCGCTCCACTGGTGCGATACGCCAAGGTCGTGCTCCTGTGTATTCTCTTGTGCAGATTTTCAAGTTAGGTCCAAGACTTTTGAGTCTTGGGCCTAAGTGTTCCCATGCATGAAAATACCTATACTTAGCCATATTTCACCCTCATATCATCCAAGACATTCCCCAATACTCACTTAAATACTTTGACTCATATTTCTCTCCAACATCAAGTTCCAAAACTCATCCGGATCTTTAGGTTATCATTCAAGCTTCAAGTCTCCATCTATAGTCTTCTTTAAGGATTCCCCTAAAGCTAAGGTATGTGGGTTTCTTTCATGGGTTCCTTTCACCCATGATGCCCAAGCTTCCTTTTACTCTAAAGTTCATGATTTAAAGTTGATTTATTCATGGGTCTTAGTTATTATGAATTTCACGGCATACTATGTTGGGGTTTCATAAAATTGTGACTGTTTTAGCATATTTTGAGCTATGAATCTAAGATCTATTATGAGATTTGATGAAGGGTTTTGATGTACATTGCTTAAGGGTCTTACCAAGTATCTATTGATAGTTTTACACTGAATTTTCTATCCTAATTCCGCTCTTGAATTGCATGATTTTACACTAGTGCTACGCACCCGCCAAGTGTTTGATAAAATGTCTGATTATGGTTTCTTGAGGAAGTGAAGGTCCAATGCATGTCTTATGAGTTGAATGACTATATGATGATGAAAGGAATGTATGCATATGATATTATCTCTATAGTGTGGGGAAAATGACCAAGCCTTACTCGAGAGGTTGTAGGCTTGGGTAACCTTGTTGAGGGGTTTGTACATCGATCACCTCGATCCTGAGGTGGCAGGCCCAGGCAACCATATCGAGGGGTTTGTACCTTGATAACCATGTTGAGGGGTTTGTATCTCATCAACCATGTTGGGGGGGTTTGTACCTCATTAACCATATTGGGAGTTTATACCTCATCAACCTTATTAGGTGGTCTTGTACCTTATCAACCACATGAAGGGATTTGTGCCTCATGCGCCTCTCCAAGGAGGTCGTAGGCCTTGGATATTCATTAATATGGTCTCTCCTTACACATGGATTATGTTCTATATAACATGGTTTACTTCAAGCATCATTTATACATGCCATATTGCTGCCTATGTTATGCATTTTGCTTATTGTGCTTATCACTTGTTGTATTGCATTCTACATATTTAGTACATTCAAATGTACTAATGCATACTCTATGCCTACATGATGTCATCATGTAGGAACTAGAGCCCCGCTTGAGCATTTTTCTCCATGTGGCTACTAAGATTTTTCTCAAGTTTGTTGGCGAGTCCTCCATTTCAGGGATGTTGCTTATGATCTCATGCTATGTTCTAAGACTACCTTTCTTTTATGTATATGTTGACTATGAGGGTGAGTCCGGTCTCTAAGAGGCTTGCTTGGGGTCCTTTCGATTTTCCCTTGCACCGTGTCACAACTAAGTCCTGGGCTTGGGTCAAGACACAATCTACTCCATAGAATATAGTTTTCAGATCCAATTAGCTGAATAGAAATTAGAGAGACACCTGGTGTGTCATTAGGGTGAAGATAGAGTGGGTGATTATGGCCGATCTCACCTCTGTTGGAGTTTCTAGATGTAGACAGACTTGTTGCTATCATATGTGCATCTTCTTTTACCATTCTTCTATCTAAACTTGCTCGATCTAGCTGATTTTAATTGAGACAAAGCTTCTCCAAGCTAAGTGCTCACAGTAGATCAGGGCTCTATACCATGTTAGCTTCCATGGTAGAAGTTCTGTATATGCAGTAAAGGTAAGAAGAGAAAGGAAGAAGGAGAGAGCTAGGAGAAATTCTTAGAAAATGGCACTGTTTCATTGCTCCAACTTGGTTAAGTACATATATATATAGATAAATCGATACATTGACAACTATAACTTAGTTGCCAATGTAACTAACTTGTAGCTACTTAGTTAATCCACTAACTAACTTGGATTATGACTAACTAACTAGCTGAAACTGTATCAACTTGATTAACCTCTAAACAAGGCACTCCAACTAACTCATTCTTAATCATTTAAACACACCTGTGCTGCAGCTAAAATGTGTGAATCACACTCCCGATGACGTGTAATATATGTCCAATCCCGTGATGTCATGTCAGTAAAAGTATTCCACCTATTTATAATTTTTTTTAAAAAAGGAAAAGTAAAAGAGGAAATATTTGAGATTAGACAAAATAAATTTATTTTATAAAAAATTTAAATTTTGTAAATTTTAATTTTTTACTCCACCTTGGACACTTATTCCCACCAGCCCCCTTGCCCCCACCCCTACCCGATGCAAAAAAAAATTAAAAAAAAAGAATATTTTTTTTTAAAAATATTTTTATTCCACCTCAGACCTCCACCTCCCTCCCCCAACGCCACCTCCACACCCCACCTTCATACAAAAAAAATTAACTCCCCTCTTCCCCCACCCCCATACAAAGAGAAATTACAAATTAATTTTACAAAAAAAATTAAATTTTATAAATTTTAATTTTTTACTCC
>JAOTQR010042103.1:0-15273 GCA_025774065.1 Solanum ossicruentum | reverse complement strand
TGGGCCTTTGCTGCCCATTTTTCCCCTTTCTCTTAGTTAGTTTTGGCCCAATTCACCAAGTGAGTTTTGTTGTACTTTGGTCCTTTATCTATTATTCCTTGATTGAAAATATAGTCCATTTCTGATGCTAAAATATGGGCTAATGTTACACCCTTAAAACGGATTTTATTCATAATCGGACTTGGACAAATTCGATGTCGAGCCTTGTCTACGTTTAGCTAGCAAATTTAGGCTAAGCAAGTAGATGACTCACCTACTAGCTTCCTATGTTCTACAAGCACCTCACTTCTCTCAATTCATTTAAGGTCATGATCTCTTTGATTTGACTTAAAACTTAATTACACTCAACCCTCTTCAGCGTTAAACATACATATCACCCTCTAATTTGAGATTTAAGAACTTTTAAAAATTGCCGCTAATTTGAAAATCCATATCATGTTTCATTTTCGTAGTACTATTATTCTAAGATGTGGGGTGTTACATTATCCCCGGAATGGAGGACTCACCAAAGGCTAACTTGAACAATCCATCTAGCCATGAGAAGAATCAATAGGGGCTCCGGTTCCTACATGGTAACATTATGTAGGCATAGAGTATGCGCTAGTACGTTTGAATGTACTAAATATGTGGGATGAAATGCTACAAGAGATACGCATTATAATAAAAATGCATAATAATAATAAGTAATGAATAGCATAATTTCAATATGACATGTATAAATGATGCATTAAGTAAAACATGCTTACATTTCATTCAAATCATATAGCTCATACTACATAAGAGTGGAAAAGACCTCAATCGACATAGTATAAGACCAAGTGAGCTACAACTCGGAATCCTGATGTCAACCCTGCACCAGAAGAAAGGAGGAAGTTACTTTCCAAGGTAAATCTCCAAATGCCTAAGTGGATCTACTAAGCCTTTTGTGAACTGGGTACTCGCCTCTAGTTCTGGACTTGGGTACTCCCTCCACCCGGGACTCAGGTACTCCCTCAACCCGAGACTCATATACTCACCTCAAGCCCTCATATTTAGGGTACTCGCCTCTTAGAGATTTGGAGAGTCGCCTCTAACACTTCACCTATGGTGGCATGTAGTTCTAGTACTTGGGGACTCACCTCTAGTCCACTCGGTGCTAAGTTTAATCCCACGGAATATATAAGATAATCATACTTCAAGCATTTTCAATAAACATAGAGACATGGCACGAGTACCTCTTAACATCATTGACCTCAAATGGTGAGCCTAATTTCAATCATAAGAATGGGTCATCATCAACATTATCTTAGCATTAAAATTAATATCAAAGGCTCACAAGAGGTATTATCTTATAAAAGGGCTTAATCTAGCCCTACAACGTCATCAACATTTTCATGATTTACAGGCATCTTTAAAAACCTCATAATCATGATAGAGTTACTTGAATCATAATTCAACCAATAGATCTTCCAAACTTTAAGAATCTTTAAAAAGGCATTTTATCAAACACTAGGCGAGTGTGTAATGCTAGTGTAAAAACATGTAATTCAAGAGTGAAATCATGCTAGAAGATCCATTGTAAGACCATCAATCAACACCTTGCAACATTCTCAAGAAATACAAATCAAAACCCCTCGTCAAATCTTACATTTGATCCAAGAGTTATTGCTCAAAACATAGCGAAACAGACACAACTTTTCGTAGTTTTAACATAGTTCATAGACATGTTCATATAAGTAAACCCATTTGTAAAACAAACTATAAATCATGAAAATTAAAAAGGATATTAGAGAACTCTAGGTGGAAGAATCCAATGGGTAAACCCACATACCTTGACTTTGTAGAGTTTCTTGAAGAATATTTGAAATAGAGACTTGAAGCTTGACTGAAATCCTTATATCCGGATGAGTTTTGGGACTCTTGAATCTTGAGGAGGACTTAGGGCTTGACTTGGTTTCCTTGAATTTGAACAAGACTTCTTGCAAACCTTGTGGATGGATGGAGAACTTGATAATGATTCGAGAGGTTTTTTGTTGGTTTTAAGGGCTCAAAACAGCTAGACAATGAGGGATTTTCACGTATATAGCTATAGCATTATTACCCAATTTCCCTGTAGTGAAAAAGTACAAACTTTGAAACTTTTTTGAACTTGTACGCGTCAGGTCCGCATCAAAGACCCATCGCGGACAACTGCTGTTTTGCAAAGTTCCACCAAAAATTATTTTTCTTGGCATGGTCAAAGTATAACTTGTAGGTACTCATTTTCTTACACAATTTTGACCTCTAAACAAGAATGTGCATTCAGATTAGTGAAACTCCACATGGATTTTGAGATTTTGACAAAAAGTACATCATAGGGTCTTTTCGAGCTACATGAAGGGGTGTTTAAATATCCCCGATTTGAGATATAAGGGAATTATGATTAGGGAGGTATTCCTAGGGAAGTATCCCTGGGGAACATTTGTCCCCAAATGTCGAAGAAACGTAAACAAGAAGAGTAATCCTGATCAAATTAGCCCCAATAAGTATGCACCAATACATTTAAAACGCAATTTTCAAAATCTCAATATAAGTGTCAAAAATCATCATGAACTTGTCAACATGAACATGGATGTATGCCAATGACATAGGGCTGAAACATAAGACTTGAAATCACAAGAAGAGGTTCAACATGTTATTATAAGATTGAATAGAATGAAAGAGGTACGAATATCAATTTTTCATGCCCGCTCTGGCTCCCCGAGAGACACTTTCGGCTTGATGATTCTTCCATATGGCCTTGACGAACACTGCCCCCTTTCCAATCAACTTCTTCAACCCTTTTGTCCTATACCTCCACAGGGACCTCTTCCTAAGGCAACTTATCCTCCACAACATCCACAATCGTATGAGTTCTATAGACATGGAGTCACCACCACATCCCTTCAACATAAAAGCATGAAAAATCGGACAAACCATAACCATACCATAGGCAATTCCAAAACTTACGCAACATAACCAACCTCCTTTACACTATATAAGGACTCATAATCCTCAACTCAATTGTCAACCTTAACTACACCCAACCTACTTGGTACCATAACCATCATCTCCCCCTTGGGAGACAACCCCCATTCTATCATCTTCTCACCCAAAACTTCCAACTCTAGTGAGACGGAATCAAGGCCTTGCCTAATCTAGACCTCTTAACCCAAGAAGATTTGCAACCATCAACCATGCTCAACTTCCCTCAACTTAACATCCAATCTAACCACCAATGAACCCAACTAGTCTCCTTTTTACCACCATTAACAAACATGCTAGGCTACCGAGAGCACCAACTACAACATTAGCATTACCAAGGAAAAATAATGCATACTCATTCATAATCCTTAAAGAACTCTAACCACCTTCTTGTTATCCCCAATGAACACCTATCATATTTAGCAAACAACCTCTCATCCCAAGACTTGCAACACTACCCCCAAATGATTTACAAGCTCTAAATAAATCAACACATCATCAGTAGAGACCACCACAAACATATCAAGGTAGTGTTTTAAGACCCTATTGAAGAGACCCATGAACACCACCTGTACATAAGCCAACCAAACAGCTCCACCAATATTCAAAATGCTCATTCCTAGTTCAAAAGGACACTTAGGGATATCACCTACCCTCTTCCACACTTGAGAACAAAGCCCCAACCTCAAATCAACCTTAGAGAAGTGCCTAACACATTGTAGTTAACCAAATAGATAGACCAACTTTAACCATCATATTACAACCATACAGGTCCTACAACTCATCGAAAGCATGCTATGCAAATAGCCAGACCACCTTAAGACTTGTAACACGTCAAGCTAAGTTCAACCAACACCACAAGACAAGCTTCTATGCAATATGAACATAGTGCAACCCTTATAGGCCCCTTCTAGCCACTATAAACTCACTCAACCATCCAGGACACACATATGAATCATATTAGAATAAAGGAAAAACTCTAGGAATAGCAACTATTAGACCTATCAATTCACCCTACTCAAAAATATCAGTCATAACATTGGCCTTACTTAATGTCGATTATGTCACAAGAGGGGCAATAGAAAACAACCTATTCAAAGGTCTAGGCCAATCTCTAATCACCTTCGTCTTACTAGGGTCCACCTTAATGCCATCACCCGATACCACACAACCTAGAGAAGAGACCTCTTACAACAAAAATCCCCATTTCTCCAATTTAGCATCTAACGTTCTTCTTTAATCTTTGTAGTACTACCCTCAAAAGACGCACATGCACTACCTCATTAGGGAACACAAACCATCATATCATCACCAAAACCACAATAAGCCTATTAGAGTAAGGACTAAAGATCTTACCCATGAGACTTATAGGAAAAACTGGAGCACTTGTCAAACCAAAACACACTACCCCAAATTCAAAATATCTGAAAGGACATTCAAAGTCTCATCTACTACCACCAACAATTCTATATACAAAACAATTTAGGTTCAACACCTCCAATTCTAACAAGATGATAAATGTCACCCCTTAGAGACCAATTGTACCTTAACAAATGAAATGGACCTACCTCCCAAGCTACCATTTGAAAACCTCCCACTCAAAGATGAGCTCATTATGGATTCAGGATCCAACTCTATGGGTTCCACCACCCATGAAGACACAACATGCATGCAATAATTCCATCCCTATAATGACATCAAAATCTACCATACCAATCCCAACAAGTCACAAAGCAAGATCTAATGCAATACAAACCCGGATCAACACCTATGAACCTCCTATCAACCATATATGTAACAAAGAGATAAACACCAAAGGTTCACATCACAACTCGGGATGCACAAGAAGCCCAATAGCAACCATAAGTAATAATGAAAGAAATAGTGAAACTTAGATCTATCAACATCAAAACCTTCATTTTACCTACTTTTACCTTCCTTCCTGAAGCGGCATGTCAACTAGAATTGCAAAGAACATTCATTAGAGGAGAAACCCTATCTCACTTCTAAAGCACTACATAAACCATGAAGAAGGAAAACATTTCCTAAAACAACCCATAGCATTCTACTCGAAGTTGTAGTGCACAACACAACTATGAATAAGACTCTAATCGACTCGATGTGCTAGACTCCAAGGCTCTATCAGCCTAGTACTCTAATACAATCTTTGGACCCAAGCCTAGGGCTTAGACATGACCGGCGAATGGGGAACCCAGAGGAACCCCAAACAAGCTTAAAAAAACATATCAATACACATCCTTGGTCGCGAAAGCAATATAAAACCACATGAAAACATGAACAAGGGGAAATGGGACTAAGGGAAACAGAGAGAGTTTAGTACTTAAATAACATAGATGAGTCAAAGCTCAAATATAATACATAACTTATCCAACATCACCTCTAAACATAGATACTTAGCGGGGGCCAAGACAAAGCAACCGGGCTCACCCTCATCGTCATAAGTATACAATAAATGAAAGAGAGTCTTAATACGTAACATAAGAGAATAGTCATTGTCCCCAAAATGGAGGATTCACCAAAGGCTAACTTGAACAATCCATCTAGCCACGAGAAGAACCAAAAGAGGCTCTCGTTCCTACATGGTAACATCATGTAGGCATAGAGTATGCGTTAATATGTTTGAATGTACTAAGTATGTAGGATGAAATGCAACAAGAGATAGGCATCATAATCAAAATGCATAATAATAATAAGCAATGAATAACATAATAACCATATAAAATGTATGAATGATACGTGAAGTAAAACCTTCATATCATATCTCACGCTTTGGACCTTCAATTCCTCAAGAAACCATAGCCCGACATTTTATCAAACGCCTTGGGTGTGTGTAATGGGGGTAAAAGAGGATGTTATTTATAGATGAAATCATGCAAGAAAATCAGTGGTAAAACCTTTAATCAACACCTTGCAACACCCTCAAGAAATTCTTATCAAAATCCCTCATCAAATCCAACATTTGATCCAAGATTTGAAGCTCAAAACATGCAAACACAACCATACTTTCATGTACTAAAATCACTGTACAGTAAATTTCTCAATATACAAGACCCACATGTAAAATTAACTTTAAATCATGCACTGTTAAAAAAAAAGGTTTAGGTACCATGGGTGGAAGGACCCAATGGTTCAACAACCACATACCTTAGCTTTGGAGAAGTTCTTGGTGAAGGTTGACAGTGGAGAATTGAAGCTTGAAGAGAATCCTTAAATCCAGATGAGGGTTTTGGGAATTGGTTTTTGAGAGTGAAATAAGACTAAGTGTGGGAATGGGTTTTGGGAAATGTTTAGTGTGATATAAGAGTAAAATAATTCTAAGTATAAGCAAAAACACGCCTGGGAAATTTGGACCCAACACTTAGAAAAAATATTTAACATGCTAAAAAAATGCACAAATACACATCTCTGCATCGCGGTGGCGATGCCGAAACTCCAAGTACTCAGCGACGCGGAAAGCTCTCTGGAAAGTGCACCATGTGCAATTTCATAAATTTATTTCTTCTCTTTAAAATTGAGGTTAGACCCTTGTCACCATAATTTGGACCCCCATGAACAAGAATATGATGTCAAATTTTAGAAAAACTAAATGAATTTTTAGATATAAAGAAATCAAAATTTTGGGCATTCCGAGGCATGTTTTTGGGCACTTTTTGGGATCCTTAGATTTTAATGAGTGAATTGATAGAGTCTCAGAGGGGTTTGAGAGAGGGGTTTGTGAGTTAGAGTTGAAAAATGGCTAATTATAGGTTATTTCATACTTAAGTGGGCATAAGGCTATGACCCCAATGCCCTTGGCCCGAAATAGAAAAAATAAGAAAAACATACACTAGTCCGCATCCTTGGCGCAATGCAGACCCAAAGCGAAGCAACATTTGCGTTGCTCTTCATCTCAGGCGTATTGCGGCCTAGGCACAGACAAATACTATTTCTCAAAAAATTAGCAAAAATTTTTTTTTTCTACTGGTCTTCTAAAATTCGGGTTATACCCATTTCCAACTCAATTTTATCCCCTGATCAAGAATATGAAGTTGGATTTTAGAAATCACTCATGAACTTTAAGATATATGAAAATTATGATTTTGGGACATTCCAAAGCTACATGTGGGGCACTTCAATATCTCCCCCTTGGGAACATTCATACTTGAATGACAAAGAAACACGCGTAACATAAGCAATTATGATGTTTTAGCCCAACATGAATGTAACAAATACATTTAAACATTATTTTCAAAAAATAGTCCCAATATGAATGCTAAGAGTCTCTATAAGTTAGATACCATGAATATGAATGCATGAAAAATGACATGAGGGCTGAAACTTAAGACATGAAATCATGTAGGAGACTTATATTATTACCTTCGGCTTGAGTAGAGTGGAAGAGATATGGGTATCGATGTCTCATGTCTACCTCAGCTTGACACTTTCAACTTCTTGATTCCTCCGAAGGACCTTAACAGAATCTACATCTTTGTTCCTCAATCTCTTCACTTGTCAATACAAAATCTCCACAGGGACGTCCTCATAGATCAAATTATCTTCTACAACACCCACAACCTCGAAAGGCACTATAGCACTTGGGTCACCTATACACTTTCTCAACATGGACACATGGAAGAACGAATGAACCATATTCACCTCTATAGGCAACTCCAACTCATATGCAATCTTACCCACTCTCCTCAAAACTTTATAAGGACCCATAAACCTTGGGCTCAATTTTCCTTTCTTGCTAAAATGAACCACACCCTTCATGGGTGAGACTTTCAAGTAGACACAATCAAAAACCTTAAACTCAAGATCTACTCTCCTCACATCGGAGTAGGACTTACGCACACTTTGAGCCATCCTCAATTTCTCTCTTACCCGCCTTACCTTTTCCAAAACTCCCATAACAAAATTTGGTGTCATCAAAGCCCTCTGAACAACCTCACCATGATACCTCCCTAAAGTCTCTATACACCTTTGTGGAATTGGGGTGAATAGAATTGGTCCAAACAAACTTTGCCTTCTTTTAGGTCAACTTAGTTATATGCAAAGCAATAGAAGAAAAACTATTTACAAACCTCTAGTAATACCCTGGCAAGACCAAGAAACTCCTAATATATGATGGAGTCAAGGGTCTAGGCCAATTCCATATCACCTATATCTTCTTAGGATCCACTTTAATGTCGTCATCCTACACTACATGCCCTAGAAAAACAACCTCTCCTCCCTCAAGATTTGGAACACCACCCTCAAGTGATCCACATGCTCTTCCTCACTTCGAGAATAAATCAATATACCATCAAGAAATACCACCACAAACATGTCAAGGTAGGGTTTAAAGACCCTATTCATGAGATCCATAAATATAGTCGGTGCATTAGTCAACCCAAAGGACATAACCAAAAACTCAAAGTGCCCATACCTAGTCTAAAAGGCCATCTTGGGAATATCACACTCCCTCACCTTCACTTGGTGGCACCAAGACCAAGATCAATCTTAGGAAACTGACTAACCCCTTGTAGTTGGTCAAAAAGGTCATCAAACCTAGTAGAGGATACTTGTTCTTTATGGTAACCCAATTAAGTTGCCGGTAATCAATGCACATTCTAACAGAACCACCAATTTTCTTCACAAATAACACTAGTGCACCCCAAGGTGACTTACTAGGCCTTATAGAACCCTTCTCCAACAAATCCCTTAATTGATTCCTTCAACTCCTTCAATTCCGCCAGGACCATACGGGAAGGAGGTCTATACCAAGGCATACTACTAATTGATTATTTTTCCTGATTGAAACAACCTAGGAAAGGTTGTTAGCCTACATAACAAACTTCTTTTCCATTTCCCCCTTTGGCCTCTCCCTCTTCGAGTCGTCTTCACTTCTTAAATCCTACTGCTCTTCTCCCTCTATATATCGTGGGTAGCTTGCTTCAAAGCCACTAGCAGGAACTAAATAAGGAACAAGAGAGATAAGCAGCTCAATTTCAAAGGTTAGGCACGATAGCCACTCGTGTAGAATATGTTTTGGATAAAAGCCCTATCTCATTCTATACCAAAGTCTATTTCCCCTTAGGGAGGAACACCAGAAAGCTCATCGAGAAAGAAATCAAGAAATCACTAACCACTAGAACCAACTCAATAGGAAGGACTTCAGACTCAACGTTCCTCATTCTCATAAGATGATAAAGGAAACCCTTAGAAATCAACTTTTGGGATTTAAAACAAGAAATCAATCTACCTTTGACTATGACATCACAACTTTCCCACTCAAGATGGGCTCATTAGGAAATTGAAATTTAACCCTACGGGTTCTATAATCAATGGAAGCATAACATGCATGTAACCAATTTATCCTAAGAATGATATAAAAATCCACCATATCTAATTCAATATAATCACAAGGCAAGACTTTATGCAATATGAACTTGGGATAATTTCTATAGACTTTTTTTAGCAACAATGGACTCACTAATGGGGTAGACATTTCATGCGGTTCACTCAACGATTTGGAACTCACATGAAGATTTTTGGAAACAAAGGAACAATGAAAGAAAGAACGGCACCCGGATCTATCAATGCATACACATCAAGAGAATAAAAAACCTTTAACATACCGGTGAAGCAACATGCCAAGTCAACTATCCCCTAGAGGGGTATGGTTGAGGTCGTTGATGGTTATCTTAAAAATTCTATGTAGGCCATGGACAATATCTCAACTTGTGATCATTCTTGCCACACTCGAAACATGCACTCGAAGCGACCAAACAATCTCCTGGATGGTACCTTCCACACTTGTGGCATGTAGGAAAAGCTTGAACAATAATACCCTTGCCTTTCCTTTGAGCATATAGACAACCAATAACCTTGTGGCACAACTTTCCACACCAAAAGCATGCACCCGTGTCATCCAACATGTGCCACTATGATTTCACCCATATTTGCGGCACTTAGGGTGGGTTGCCCCATAATTGCCACCGGGCTTAGCATATGGAAGCCTACTTTCAAATTGATCCCTTTTTTCCCTTCCTTTGAGGCAACCGGGCAATCTCTCATCTTATGCCCAACACTGCCACACGTGAAACAACCTTTGGTGCACACCAAACACCTTTCTTGATGCTTCTTGCCACACCCTTGACAAGTGGCAAAAGGGATCCTTTCCTTCTCTTACTAGGGAATTGATAGACTAGTAAAAGATGAGGCACCATCAACTCGGGCCCTCTTATCCCTCCTCCCCATCCTCATGTCCCTTGAAGTCTTGGGAGTACCCACTTGTTGATTGAGTTGAGTGGTTACAACCTTTGCCAATAACCGTAGAGCATTACAAAGCTCCGCATTTGATATATCACAATTGGGAAGTTGACCCTCAAGTGAGAGATGGTTACAGTCCTGTCCATCATTCTGAATAGCTTGAGACATATTCTGAAATTTAATGGATAGGGATCAGTAATAAGCCTTAGGGGACTTACCTCTACCACATGACATAGATCATAAAGAAGTGAAACATTTTTTAACATGCCTCATAGCCTCTTACTCATAGTTATAACATGCTTCACAATGATGAATAAGACTCTAATCGGTGTGTTGGGTCTTCGAGGATCATTAAAAACCTAGTGCTCTGATACCAAGTTTGTCATGACCAAATCCTAGGGCCTAGATGTGACAAGGTGATGGGAACTCGAAGGGATCCCAACCGCATATTGATCACACATCCTTGGTCGCGAAAACAAATTGAATAACAATAAGAGAGTAATAAAAAGGGGAGTGGGACTAAGAAAAATGTTGATATTCATAAAAGCATAAAAAGTAAAACTCATAGCATAAGTACATCATAATATCCAACGATACCTCTGACATGGAATGGAGCGGGGGCCAAGACATATTCCGGGCTCACCCTCATAATAGCAAGTGTTCAACATAATGAAGTTCACTCTCATAATATCAAGTATTCAACATGAAGTCTCAAAGTAGCAAGAGTAATGTAGATGGTGTTCTCGGACTTGAGGACTCACCAAAGCTTATCTTTGAAGTGATAAACTAGCCACATAGAGGATGATCGAAAGGAACTCCAGTCCCCACATGGTAATATTATGTAGGTATAGAGTATGAATTTGTACGTTTGAATGACTAAGTATAAGGGATATAATGCAACAAGACATAAGTCAATATAGTCAAAATGCATAATCATAAGTAATATCAATATAATCTGAATATGGTATGCATGATCAACGCTCATAATAAAACATGCTTGTAAATCATTCATCTTGCACAATATATACAACATACATATGTGGGAAGTGACCTCAATCAACATAGACCAATCAGCTACAACTTGGACTCCTAGGCCTGACACCCCCTCGGATCAGTTGACTAGGCATGACATCCCCCCACGAAGTATTGTCTACTTGACAAGGGAAAACCAAATAAAATTACATGAACTAGATGGATCCGCTAGTATAGAAAGGGTAATAATCATTATCCTATTGTGATTAGAGACTAAAGACTTTATTTAAGGATACCTTAAGTCAATCCCCTATCTTAAGCCTCAATCGGTGCTAAGTCATATCCCATGGACTACTTGAAATAATATTACTTTAATCATAACATGAATAGATTGTAAGAACATGACTTGAGTAGCTCATAAATATGCTTGACCTCGAATGGCTCACAAGAGGTAAAAATCTTGAAATAGGGCTTCACTTGATACTTGTAAAATCATAGGTACTTTTCATGAAATCAATACATACTTGAAAGTTCTTTTCATGAAATCAATACACACTTGAATGTTCTTAATCATCATGAAGTCACTTGACTTGTAAATCATGAAATAGATCATCAATAACTTGAAAATTCTTGACTTGACATTTTATCAAACACAAAGTAGGTTCATGATAATTGTTTAAAATCATGCAATTCAAGAGTGATATAAGATGAGTAAACTTAATGCAAATCAACCCACCAACATGTAGTAAAACCTTCATGTAGGATACCTTGAAATCCATCACAAAATCTCATAATAGTTCATAGTTTCAAAGCTCAAAACATGCATAGTCTCAATGGATAAAATCAATTCATAGTATAAGCTTAAGATACATAATCATGCATAATAAATCAACATTTCATAAAATCCCAGCATAATTTATACCCATAATCCATGATAAGAGATACCCATAGGAAATACAGCTTGAAAAAACATTTAATTTTTATTAAAGGGAAGGTTGGATGAAAGGACTTAATGGATGAAATCAACATACCTTAAACCTTAAATTCTTTGAGGTGAACTTGATGTAGTCTTAGAGCTTGAATGAATCCTTGAGTTCCAAAGTGGAGCTTGAGATCCTTAGATTTGAATGAGAGAATTGGTAAAGTCTTACAGGGGTTTGAGAGAGGGTTTTGTGATTTATAGAGTTGAAAAATAGCTAAGTATGGGTGTTTTCACACTTAAGTGGGCATGGGTCTATGATCCCAATGCCCTTGGCTAAAATAGAAAAACCAAGGAAAAACTTACACTGGTCGACGACCTTGGCGCGAACGAAACCAATGCAAGGAAACATTTGCATTGCTCCGTGCCCCAAGCATGTTGCAGCCTGGGTGTGGATAGACATTATTTCTCAAAAAATTAGAAAAAATTATTTTTCATGACTAATCTTTAAAAATCGGGGTTATACCCATTTCCCATTCAATTTTGTCCCCTGATCAAGAATATGAAGTCAGATTTTCAAAATCAGACACTGACTTTAAGATATATGCAAATTACGATTTTGGGGCATTCTGAAGCTACATGTGGTGCATTTCAACATCCAATCCTACAACACAACAAACATATAAGCTACATCATTTCAATCATCAAATCAATAATCATGCACAATTATTCACAATCAATATAGGTCTTAAGGTACTGAGACTTTTCTTAAGCCTGAAGAATCTAACAAAATTATAACTTAACCCTAAGAAAGATGTCACCAACTATACCATCAGGCAAGTTCAACTCATTCGCTCAAATACTAGTTACTTAGACATTATCCATACACAACGCAACAATCACATTACAGGCACAACACTAGGAATCCAATCAAGGGTACCAATAACCAAAGCAATTTGACCAACTAGCCTCAAACAATTTTTCACTTATTGAACATCAATCGAAAACAGAAGAGGCTTACAACAACTGCACTTGGACTAAAGAATTATATGTTACAATTAGTGGTCCAAAATCACAATCATGACACAATTCCAGTCTTTCAAACTCAATGAAAGACCATAACCCATCAAGAACAAAGCCTTTGACATTTAACTACTTGAATCATTCTAATATCAAGCCCCTAATCATGATAGTGATGAAAGTATTCAAGGAACAAACAACAAGTGACAATTCAACAATTCATTTCAATTTATGCAAGAATTTCAACAATTATTCATCCAACTCTAGGATTTGGCAATTTCATCTAACATGTTCTATATTCTGAACAATCCTAAAATTCAATTAAATGCATGACACCAATAATTCAATAATCAATTCAACAAGAACATAGGTTGAAGAATATGAAATTGATGATTAAGGACTAAGACCATACCTTCAACGACAGTGTGAAGTAGAGAAGAGTGAAATGATCACTAGAAAATACTACAATTGATGCAAAAAGAATGGTGACAATGATTTGAAAAGTAATAGATTACCTATATGCGAATATTGAAAGAATAAAGAAATAGGGTAAAAAGGGAACTAATTTTATAAAAAGTGAGGTGATGGGCGAGGTTAGTCAGTAATGCCCAACTTACCTCATCAAATGTGTTTCTCATCGATGAGCTTATGAACCAAGGGGATTTTCAAGCAAAAAGGGCATGCTCACTAGCCATCATCAAACACATTAAGTGATGCACCAAATGTATAGGAGACCGCTATTAATTTTTCATCAAAAGGCGATTAGACTTTGCATCGCTAAACATGCTCACGAAAATGCAACATTTTCTGACTTCTTTTCGTTAACCTAAAAAATCAACACACATTATTGAAAATCACTAAACCTTTTGTTGTCTCCCATATAGTGCCTTATTTAACATCATGGCATAATATAATCCATTACAATCAAAGTTCATCAATTTATAAAATCTCTACCACCAAGACACCTGGTGGTTTTCCAAAATACATCTTCAAATACTGTCCATCAACTCTGAGTCTCTTCCCTTTAACATTCTTAACCTCCATGAAATCCCCACTAAATACTTGGCTCGCTTTGAATGGACCATACCACCTAGACCCAAAAACACCCTCAACCGTTACTTGTACAACAAGATCGGGCCTCCAACTTTGAAATCTTTTTGAAAAGTCTTCAAGTCATGCCAGCATTTGATCTTGTCCTTATACAAGTCTGAAATCTCATAAGCTTTAAGCCGAAGCTTATCCATCAGGTGTAGTTGCCCAAGGAATGCATTGATAGTGTCATCATTGCGGACGTTCAACTTTTGCAATGCCCACAAGGCTCGATATTCAAGATCTACTGGTAGATGAAATGCCTTGCAAAATACAAACTGATATGGAGACATCCCAATAGGGTTTTTATAAGTTGTATGGTAGACCTGTAATCCATCACATTTTCTTGACCAATTAGTTCGATTACCATTTACTTTCTCGACAAGTATACTCTTGATTTCCCTTTTGATACCTCCACTTGATCATTTGTTTGAGGATGATATGGGGTTGCCACCTGATGCTTCACCCCATATTTGCTAATAGAAAAGTCAAACATTCTATTGCGAAAAAGTAAACCATCATTAAGTGTGCTAAATCAACTCAATATGTTTTTCTTCAAGAAATTGATCACACCTTTACCATCATTTGTAGGCAATGCTACTACTTTAACCTATGTAGACATATAATCCACTATTACCAGGATGTAGTGATTCCCATGTGAAATCACATATGGCCCCATGAAGTCGATACCCCACACATCAAAGATTTTCACCTCAAGGATATGAGTGAGAAGAAATTCGGGCCTCATGTATATATGTATGCTTTTGCGCATGTACTTCTCTAGTTGCAGCATCATCGACTAGCTAGTACTTTATTATTTTGGCTTATTTACCTTGGTGTATATGACTTATTACTGACTAGGTCATGACCGAAATGGTCCAGGATTAGTTTCTCAGAAGTTAACATCCCAATCTTTTGGCCTCTAGTCAAGTTAGTTGGAATGTTCAGTGGCTTACCTTTTGTCACACCCCAAGTCCCGTTAGGGTGGACCGGCACCCGTTGCCGATAAGGCTCGGGAGAACCAACCTGTACTATAC
>JAOTQR010042092.1:0-15275 GCA_025774065.1 Solanum ossicruentum | reverse complement strand
TTGCATCATAAGGGCTCCATCTTAGCCTATTGATCAATTAGGTCCCAAACTTTTCTATTTTGATCCAATTGAGGACTCCTGACTTCAATTTAATTATACCCACCATATTCACTTAATGCTCTAATCAAATACCGGAAATATACTTAATTTTAAATTACCCGACGTCCACAACCCAATCGCATAGTTATCCTTAATTAAAATAATTACTGGGCCTAACAAATTTAAGGAATCATAATTATTCAAAACCTCAATTTAAAATAAGATAGAAATTCATGACATTTCTTGAGAATAGTTTGGTTCTCCTTGATTGGAAGGTAATCACTGATCAAACTCACATACCTTCACTAAGATGATGAAACCCCAAAGAATTTTGAAAAAGAGTTGAGTTCCTTAGCCCCCAAGTTGAAATCTCCAAGAGTTCTTTTGAGAGTTGTTTTGAGAGAAGCCAAATTATGAGGAATGAGTTTGAATGTTTGAAATAGGTTTTAGGTTCTTATATGACCATGAAATTTCATAAGAATCCCCAAAAGGCTAATAAAAATAATAAAATTAACAAAAATGCCATTAATGAATCGGAAGGAAAATTTCTCGGAAGTCGTCTCACTTGGGGCCAAACAGCCATGTTGCACTCCACGGTCCGTGTGGAGTGCCCGTGAGACATCACTTAGAAAGTGTTTCTTGAAATTTCAATCTTGAACCAACAGTTAGAATTTTTCACACGAGTCCACCAAACGGCCACCTTTCACGAGCCGTGTTGAAGCCACATGGTCCGTGTAGTGCTCCTGTCTCCCCAAAATTAGAAAATGTTTTGCAAAAAGTTATGAGATGGTGATTCCATACTTAGAATATTTTCACTCCGGTGGCTACACGAGGAGCCTCATGAACTGTCTCATGCCACACAACCTGTGTGACTGGGCGTATAGCCTCACTTAGTCCCAATGGTGGGGTTTTCAAGCTTAACCCACCCCACGGCTCCTCCACATGATCCTTCGAGTATCACACGGCTCATGTGGGGTGCCAGTGAAGTGTGACTTAGCTTGCAACACCACCGTAAGGCCAACATTCAAGATTTGAGGCCAAGTATAGTCTCACTTGAGGCCACACGGCTTGTGTGACCTCAAACTGACCGTGTGCTCTCTCTTGAGACAACAGTTGGTCCAAATTTTGCCCGAAATGAGATTTCTCAAGGTCCAATGATGTCGTGCGACATCGGGGTCATTACATCATCTCCCCCTTGGGAATATTCGTCCTCGAATGTGCAAGAACAAGGCTTGAATTAGAACATGAAACTCCCAAACACAATATACCATGCATAGTTCATCCTTTGAAAATCATAAAGCCATTAAATCTCAGGTCGAAATGAATTAAAATCATTTAAAACATCATAAAAACCATTTTAATGCACATGTAAGTATGTCATGCCATGAGACTCAAGAATGAAAGAATTGGGACCAATTAGATAAGGAGGAACCTAATACCTTAGGCTTGAGTAGATTGGAAAAGATGGGTATATCACTTCATTATGTCCAAATCAGTCTCCCATGCAGCACTCTCCACATATTGGTTCCTCCAAAGCACCTTCATCGATGCCACATCCTTGTTACGAAGTCATTTCACTTGTCTATCCAAAATCTCTACCTGCACTACCTCAGACAAATTCTCTTCCACCTCAATACCCTCCAAAGGTGCAATAGTGCTAGGATCACTAACCATCTTTCTCAACATGGACACATAGAAGACCGAGTAAATAGAACTCAAATCTTGGGATAACTCCACCCTAGATACTACATTCTCAATCTGCTCAATAACTTTATAAGGGCCTATATACCGGGGTCTTAGCTTCCCTTTTTTGCCAAAACGCATCACCCACTTCATAGGTGAGACTTTCATAAGCACCCAATCTCCAACTTGGAATTCAAGATCCCTCTTTCAAGTATTCGAATAGGACTTTTGGAAACTTTGTGTCGTCTTCAACCTCTCTCTAATCAACTTCACTTTTTCCATAGCCTCTATCACCAATTCCGGGCCAATCAAAGCAACCTCCCCCAACTCAAACCACCCCTCCGGAGACCTACACCTCCTACCATACAAGGCCTCAAACGAGGCCATACCAATGTTAGCATGGAAGCTATTATTATAAGCAAACTCGATAAATGGAAGATAGTCATCCCAATTGCCCTTGAACTCCAACACACAAGCCCTCAACATATCCTCCAAGGTTTGAATTGTCCTCTCGGCTTGCCCATCGTTTCGAGGATGAAAAGTGGTGCTCAATTTGACCTTAGTAATAAGTACCCTTTGAAACGACCTCAAAAATGTGAAGTAAATTGGGTACCCTGATCTAATATGATAGACCTAATCACACCATGCAACCGTACCAACTCTCTAATGTACAACCTTGCATATTCTTCGGCACAAAAAGTAGTCTTAATCGGTAAGAAATAAGTCGATTTAGTCATACGATCGATGATCACCCAAATACAGTCAAATAGTTTCCGAGTCTGAGGTAACCCAACCACAAAGTCCATATTTATATCTTTCCATTTCCAAGTAGAGATCTCAATGTCTTGAGCCAACCCACCGGGCCTCTGATTCTCTATCTTCACTTGTTGACAATTTGGGCCCTCAGATACAAACTTGGTTATGTCCCTCTTCATACCATGCCACCAATACACCTCCTTCAAATCCTTATACATCTTAGTAGACCCCGGGTGAATAGAATAATGAGAAATATGGGCTTTACTCATGATCACCTCCTTAAGTTCATCTACATCCAGAACACATAACCAGTCTTGATACCGAAGTACATCATCTCCCTCTTGGGAGAAAACCTCAATATTCTTTTCAGCAACTAATTTCTTCAATTCAACCAAGGATGGATCTAGATCTTGCTTAGCCTTCACATCAACAACCATTAAGGATTCGGTCCTATTTTGAACATGTATACCACCATCATTGGAATTGGCCACTCTAACACCCAATCTACCCAAACGGTGGACATCTCTTGCCAAATCTTTCTTCCACTCCTCAACATGAACCACACTTCCCATGGATAGCCTGCTAAGAGCATCGGCTACCACATTTGCCTTGCCAGGGTGATATAGAACACTCATGTCATAATCCTTTAAGAGTTCCCACTATCTTCTTTGTCCCAAGTTAAGGTCCCTTTGAGTAAACACATATTGCAAGCTCTTACTATCGGTGAAAGCATCAACATGCACCCCATACAAATAGTGCCTCCAAATTTTTAAAGCGAAAACCACTGCCGCTAGTTCAAGGTCATGAGTTAGGTAATTACGCTCATGTACCTTCAATTTCCTTGATGCATAAGCTATCACTATACCATGTTGCATAAGCACACAACCCAACCCAATTCGAGAAACATCATAATATACCACAAACCCATCCAAACCATTCGTAGAGTCAAAATCGGAGCCAATGTAAGTCGATCCTTCAAAGTTTGGAAGCTCCTCTCACACTCGTCCGACCACAGAAACTTAGCCTTATTTTGAGTCAACTTAGTCAACTGAGATGCAATAAATGAGAACCCCTCAACAAGCCTCCTATAATAACCTACTAACCGAAGGAAGCTTCGAATGACCGAAAGAGTCAATGGTCTAGGCCAATTTTTTACCGCCTCAATCTTCTTTGGGTCTACCTTTATACTATCACCGTACACCACATGACCCAGAAAAGCAACTTCACCTAACCAAAACTCACATTTTCTAAATTTGGCATACAACTTCTTCTCTCTCAAGGTTTGCAAAACTAACCTCAAATGATCCATATGCTCCTGCTCACTCCAAGAATACATGTGAATATCATCAATGAAGACAATCACAAAACTATCAAAGAATGGCTTGAACACCTGATTCATAAGGCCCATAAACACGGTCGGAGCATTTGTTAGGCCGAACGACATCATCACAAACTCAAAGTGCTCATACCTTGTCTGAGAGACTGTCTTAGGAATATCACATTTTCTAACCTTTAACTGATGATACCCAGAATGGAGATAAATCTTTGAAAAGTGAGTAGCCCCTTTAAGTTGGTCAAAAAAGTCATCGATTCGAGGCAACAGATACTTATTCTTAATGGTCACCTTATTCAATTACCTATAATCGATACACGTACGAAGAGATCCATTTTTTGACCTTACAAATAACACCTGAGCACCCCATGGAGATATACTTGGCCTGATGAAACCCTTTTCTAGCAAATATTTCAACTAATCCTTCAACTCCTTCAACTCCATCGGTGCCATACAATAGGGAGGAATAGATATAGGTTGAGTATCCAAAAGAAGATCTATGCCAAAGTCTACTTCCCTTTCTAGAGGAATATCAGGCAAGTCTTTGGGGAACACCTCTGGAAACTCATTCACCACCGGAACCGACTCAAGAGGAGGTAACTCGGACAACACATTCTTAATCCAAACAATGTGATACATACATCCCTTAGAGATCATCTTCTTAGCTTTGAGGTATGAAATAAACTGACCCTTAATAGGAGTCACTACCCTCCATTCATGAACGAGCTCACTAGGAGGTTGGAACTTGACCTTCCAGGTTCTACAATATATAGAGGCATATGATGCATGTAACAAACCCATCCCAAGAATTATATCAAAATCATACATTTCAAGTTCCACATGATCACATGAAAATACCTTATGCAACACAGAAACAGGACAACCACGATAGACCCTTTGTGCAATAACAGATTCACCCACGAGAGTATAAACTAAGTAAGGCTCCCTCAATATTTCCATATTCAAACCAAATTTAACATCCAGTAGAGGAGTCACAAAAGACAACTTTGCATACGGATCAAGCAAAGCATAAACATCAAAATCAAAGACTCTTAACGTACCAGTCACAATATCCAGAGCCTCCTCAACTTCCTTTCCTGCATGAAGAGCATAGAACCTGTTGTTCCTCGGGGCAACACCTTGTAGATCTCTTTGTTGGCCTTGTCCACCTTGAGCCATCTGGCCCTGACCCTTCCGAGGATCCCTGACCCTTATCACAACACCTAAAGCAAGCACCCACATTCCTCCAACATTCTCTTGTGTGGGGCTTCCCATACTTATCACATAGAGGATATCCCTGACCACCACCAACTGGTGTCGTAGGGAGGAGGCACCCCAACATTAGAAACTCGAGCACCCGAACCCTTTCCCTATTGAAAACGATCAAAACCACCACCTTAAGAGCCGGAGAACCCACCATTGAAATAGGCCCTCTTAGGATCATACACTCTCCTCCCCTTGAGTTTCTCCCCTTTGATTTATTCGGCATAAACCATAAGTCTAGAGATGTCCATATCCCGATTAAGCATGGAAGTATGGCATTATTGTATAAGCAAGTTAGAAACACCGAAGACGAACTTATGTATTCTTTCACGAGGATAAGCCACAAGTATCGGGGCATACTTGGAGAGCTTAGTGAACTTGAGGGCATAATCCTTCAAACTTATATTACCCTACCTTAGGTTGATAAACTTAGTCACCTTGGCTTCCCTAAGCTCAAATGGGAAGAAATGATCCAGAAAAGCAAGCTTGAACTCCTCCTAATTAACAACATCACCACAAATTCTCTCCATAGACCACTGAGTATACCACACCTGTGCTACATTCTTCAACTGATATGCAACCAGTTCAGCCTTCTCCTCAGAAATGACACCCATGACATTCAACACTTTGGAGAGCTCATCAATGAACTCCTGAGCATCCTCATCAGTCTTAGACCCAAAGAACTCCATAGGATTCATCCGTGTGAAATCCCTCACTGTAGCAGCTAGAGTGGAATCACGAGGAAGATTGGCATGCCTAGTCTGAGTAGCCACCACTTGGACAAGCATGGCAAAGGCCATACAGAATTCACCATTAAATATAGGCTCATCCACAGGCCCTTGAGGTACTTGACCTTCATTAGCCGGGGCTAGTCTGGCAGGTCTACCACATTCTAAAATAGACCAAGGACACCATCAAGGTCAAGAGCTAAACTAACTATTCACAAAACAACGAAAGACATGAAAAAGTGAGACAATTCTTAGAACGTCATCATAGCCTCCCACTTATAAGCATAGTGCACTTCATGCCCAAAAATAGGACTCTACTTGACATGGCATGTTGGACTCCAAGAATCATTTACAAATATAGGGCTTTGATACTATCTTTATCATGACCCAAACCTAGAGCCTAGATGTGACACGGCAAATGGGAACCCGAGAGATCTCAAACAAACCTCAAGATACCAAAACTCTCATCATCGGTTTGGAAGCCTACATAAAGTAAACACATAGTTCTATAGGGCGAGAAAATAGGACTCCCTCTATGGGGGTAATTCGGGACTTAAGATCTTCCCATCTTAACATATAGCCAAACCCTAAATCATATAACCAACTCATATAACGATAGCCACAGTTAACTAACCCATAAGATAGACTTAGGTCATAACACATAACATAAAATGTAAGGAAGTTTACAAGGTTTCCAACAATGCCTCTACATAGATAGGTTGGGGGCCAAGACATTCCCCAGGCTCACCCTCAATACATAAAGAAACAAAAGTATCAAAGGTAGATAGATGGTGGATCGTCCTTGGGTGATAGGACTCACCACTACAAATGAACTTGGAATCTGAGCTAAGCGTCAAATGGTGGATAATCAAAGTCCTCGGTCCCTACATGGTGAAATTATATAGGCAAGAGTATGTGTTAGTACGTTTGAATGTACTAAGTATGCGGGATACAATGCATAAACTTATGAAAACTTGCATTTCCTTGTTAGATGACAAGGGGACTAATAAAGAAAGGGATATGTATAGTAAAGAATGAGTATAACAAGATGCTATGAAATTCGTGATGCATGAAATGCAAGTAATGCTCATATATAGTGGGGCTGGACTGACATGAGTAAGACCAAGTGAGCTATTAATTGGAATCCCAAAGAAATCCCCTCATCAGTAAAGAGGTAGTCTACTTGCCAAAGGTAAACCATACTTCACCTTACGTGCACCCCCATTTTGTATGAAGCAATATACCTTATAGGAACCCCTATTTCGAATAGAATTTTCACATATAGCACATCATATCATATCACATAGTTTTTTCTCCTTACAGGCACCCCTGTTTCGGAGACAACTTCCCTTACGGGCACCTCTATTTCAAAAAAGGAACATATACTAGGCACATAGTTCGAGGAAGGAAAGAGAAACCTTATTCCATCGGTGCTAAGTCACCATCCCTTAAGAATACTTATAGTATACATAGTTATACATACTTTCAAAAGCATTGAAAGTCTTACCAAAATATTTCAATGCACAAGTGAGGTTTAAAAGCCAAACACCTCTCATAATAATCTATACTTAAGCTCAAATGCCAAAACATAGCTTATAGTCATAATACTTATGCATAGGAATAGCTCATTCACATAATCAGAATGGTGCAAGCACCAAAAATGCTCCAAGAGCCACAATCATAGACATATATGGGATCACAATATCATCATAACGAATATCTTATCAAAAATCATATCATAGAACATAATTGGGCTTAACCCATAACATAATTTTCATAAATTCTCATGAACATGAATGCATATGCTATGAATGATATGAGAATGATATGGGTAATAGAGATTCAATCTAACATCATCAATATAATAAGAGATTCAAGTGAAACCATAGCTAAATCCATATTTGAAATTATAATATAATCACCCATTCTTAGATTCAAACATTTAAGGACCATGCATATTCAAATATTTTTAATAACAATGTATTTTAATATTTCAAAGCTTAATTCCTCTTTAAATCCATAGATAAACATAACTCATATACTATTTGAATTTAAGGAATCATATTATTCAAAACCTCAATTTAAAGTAAGCTAGAAATTCATGAAATTGCTTGAAAATAGTTTGGGTCTCCTTGATTGAAAGGTAATCAAGGATCAAACCTACATACCTTCACTAAGATGATGAAACCCTAAAGACTTTTGAAGAAAAGCTGAGTTCCTTAGCCCCTAAGTTGAAATCTCCAAGAGTTCTGTTGAGAGTTGTCTTGAGAGAGTTCAAATTATGAGGAATGAGTTTGAATGTTTGAAATAGGTTTTAGGTCCTTAGATGACCATGAATTTGTATAAGAATCCCCAAAATGCCAATAGAAATAACCAAATTCATGAAAATGCCATTAATGAATAATAGGAAAAATTTCACAAAAGTCATCTCACTTGAGGCCAAACGGCCCGTGTGCCACTCCACAGTCCGTGTGGAGTGCCCGTGAGACAATACTTAGAATGGCTTTTCTAAAAATTTTGATCTTGAACCAACACTTAGAAATTTTCGCACGAGTCCACCAAATGGCCACCTTTCACAAGCCGTGTGAAGCCACACGGTCCGTGTAGTACTCCCGTCTCCCCAAACTTAGGAAATATTTATTAGATCGTGATTCTATACATAGAATATTTTTCACTCCGAAGGTTACTGGGGAGCCTCACGAACCATCTCATGCCACACGACCCGTGTGACCGGGCGTGTGGCCTCACTTAGCCCTAATGGTGGTATTTTCAAGCTTAAGCCACCCCATGGCTCATCCACATGATCTGTGGAGTGTCACACGGCTCGTGTAGGGTACTAGTGAAGTATGCCTTAGCTTGTACACCACCCAATGCCAATATTCAAGATTTGAGGCCATGTGTAGTCTTATTTGAGGCAACACGGCTAGTGTGACCTCACACTAGCCATGTGGTCTCTCTTGAGACAACAGTTGGTCAAAATTTTTCCCTAAAAGAGATTTCTCAAGGTCCAACGATGTCGTATGATATTCGAGTCATTACATGAGACCCTTATTTGCAACCTCCACATAAATGCGAGATACGATCGGGACCCGCATTTGCGGACGTCGAAGGGTGCACAACGTCTTCCCTTCGAGGTGAACTCTTACCTGTTCTCTGGTGACTTGACCTTTAGATTAGTTTTTAAGTTAGAATGGTGTCCTATTGCACCTTTAATTCATTAAGTGGAGACTCTTCAATTGATTCTCAAATTCCCAAAAGAGTCATTGCCACGACGTCGTCCAGGTTCCCATTTCTTCGCGAGGAAAAATGGGGTGCAATGGAATGTTGAATCAATGAGGGTTATTAGGTTCATAAGGTGTCTCTTTTTCTTTGGGTTTAATTGTTTTCCTTAATTGTTTTACCTGCTTTATTTGTTTATTTTTACTGTTATTCTTTTTATCTTTCCTTACTACCTTGTTTCTTTTTCTTTCCCTTATTTCCTCTAACTCCCCTCCCTTATTCCCTCTAATATCCCTTCCATTATCCCCTCTAACATCCTCTCCCTTATCCCTGCCAATCTAACTTTCCTCTCTTTATTTATTTACAATTTTGAATTTATGTTAATATTGCTTTACTTGCTAAATGTTACTGCTTTCGTATAAACTGTCATTTCATTCATACCTTCCTCCACTTGGGACCCTCTCTTTTTTTTCTTTTTAAGGTGATGTCATGCCTTTTCACTTCTCCTGCCTCTTTTTCAAACCTAATTTTAGAGAGTAAGCGCTTGCGTGGTAAATGGCAGATAGTCTTAATACCATTGGACCACGTGTTTTTCACATAAGAACATCCAGTTCGTGTCTAACCCATTCTTTAGAAACCTAGTATAGAGCTATCCACCCCAAAGTTTAGGTCATGGATGCATAAACCCTAGGTAGTTTGGCCCCATGGGGCCAATCTATATAATAGTAGCCACCCTATTAAGTCAAGAGGGTCCAATCACTTTCCAAGGCGAAATATTGCATATTATGTCTCTATGTGGTCATGGTAATTTAATCCAAGCCTAAATATTGTTAAAATGGAGTTTAGAACTTTTTTTTCTTTGTTTGTGAGCAATTTAAGATGGATTTGCCAAATTTCCCAGCACCCAAATGGTGGTAGATGTCAATCCTAGCCTGCAAAGATGGTGCGAGAATATTAGGCAGGATCGTGCTAGGGAAGCCACCCAACTGGTGGGCAGATTGACCTTCCTCATTTATGTCATCCCTGATCGATATCTTGTCCAAGCCCTGTTGACGTTCAAAGATCCTATTAGGATAGTTTTCAAATTTGAACACTTCGAGTAGACTCTAACTGACAAGGAAATTAGGGGCTTTACCGATCTGAACTATTATGGAGGGAGCATCATTAAACCCCACAGACAAACGCCGAATAGGTTTGTAATATCTTTGGGACTGAAATATAACCCAGGGTTAGCTTGCTTGAGTTTCAACTAGATTTCTCTAGATTTGCTATATTCTCATTTTGGCCACAAAGATGGGTATAGGAATTTAATAAAGACTTCTCTTGTTCAGCAGAAATATGGGAAAGGTATCGTGTGAATACCTTCACCATCGCATTATTGGGTACCTTAGTGTTTCTAAAAGAGGTGGGAAAATAGATACCTCTTTGACCTATATGGTCCAAATAGTAGCTAGAAAAGGAGTAATGTCATCTTGGTGCCTATGATCATGGCAGAAATAATGAGGGCATCCTCCAAGTGTGTCAGAGGTAGAAGATTCTTTGAGGGATGCAACTCGCTACTCCAATTATGGTCCATTGAGCATTTTCATCAAAATAATATTTATAGTGGAATGCAAAACAAAAATCATACTCATTCGAGAAGAATGACTGAATTTGTTGCTCCCGAGGGGACCGAAGAGTGGTATATATTTCTGAGATATCTTTCTGCTTTTCATGTTCAATGGAAGTACCCCTGGTTAAATGCACAACATGCCATGGTAAGAGGGGAAGAGCTTTGCTATCTTGAGCTAGTTGGCCTAACCAGTGTCCAACCATATGCTCCATTACGAGTTCTTCAACAATTTGGACAGATCCAAAGGGCTCCACCAACAGCTATCATGAGGGTAACCGAATTGATTTTGGGCTAGAAATTCCACAAGTCCATGACATAATTAGAAGATAGGAGAGATTTGTCATCATCAACCTTCACAAGTATCAACCTCATATCACGAAAGAGTACCTTGAGTGGATTACAAGAGATGTTGAAGAGATTGATCATGATGAGCACCATCCTTAGGAGATTTACTTTCTAAATTTATTTCCCTTGTTATCCTTCTTTTCCTTTGGTTTAATTTTGTCTTTTAATTAAAAGTGGTGAATGTTTTAGCTTTTCATTATTTCTTTGCTTATACAATGAATAAAATAGTTTGTTTCTTTAAATTATTTGCCTCCAACTCTAAACTCCAATTGCAAATTAATGCTTGGATTAATTATTGAGAACCATTTGCTTGTCTTATTAGGCCCACCTCTGGCTCAATGAGGCTCCTTACATTTAGGGTGTTTATTTTCACAAATTCATATGTCCTTTTTGTGTCTTTATCACGTCACTAACCTGATTTTTCCTTTCTTATTTTTATTTTATTTTTCATGTCTATCATTTCCCGAAGGTTGATCTGTTTGCACACTCTGGCCTACCACACCTGATCGAAAAGACCTCCTCCTACTCCCCAAAGTTTGAGTCATCAAGGGAAGGACAAAATGACTGAAGACAACTCTATCGAAAGGGTTGAGATTTCTGAAAGGGGATTTCAATCTGATGATCTGACTTTAACGTTAGCAAGGAAAATTCAAGAGATGGAAGATGAAATGGCCAACTTGCGGAACCTGGCTAGACTATCTATTTTTCTCGACACCCTTTTTAGGGAAAATATGGATGACCCAATTACCACAACTCAAACCACCCTCGCAGATCACCTCCTACCAATTAATCCAACCTCCCAAGTCCAATCCAACCCTACTTATGTACCACCTTTAAGCACCCAATTTTCAAATTGCAGTCATCAAAATCTATATCAATGAAGCACTTATGAACCGACATTGCACCTACAAAATCCTACTAATATTCAAGATATACATCCTAAGTCCATTGTCAACATCTTACAAGCGCATGTCTCTGGAACTCACGCCCCATGCCCATAATCTTATATATGTCGATACCTCTCCTTTTATCCATAGCTATCATGAAACGGAATCCTCTTAAAAGGATGTGTTGATTAAATCCTTGACTAAGAGATTGGATAGTTTGACTAATTAAATGCGTCATGTAGAAGAAAGTAAAGGGGTAATTGGTTTGAGGTATGAAGATCTGTGCATGCACCCGGATGTGGAGTTACCTAAAGGGTACAAACCTCCAAAATTTGAATTGTACAATGGTATTGGAGATCCCAAGGCCCATATACACATGTATTGTGATAAATTAGTAGGGGTTGGAAAGAATGAGAAGATCAGAATGAAGCTGATCATAAGAAGCCTCATAGGAGAAGCTCTGCCATGGTATATAGAACAAGACTCACGAAAGTGGACAAGATGGCTGGAGTTGGCTTATGATTTCATGGATAGGTCTAGATTCAACATTAAAAATGCACCAGATTGGTTCTATATTCAAAACTTAAAGAATAAGCCAAGCGAGTCATTTTTAGATTATGCTATAAGATGGAGGTCTGAAGCTGCTAGAGCTAAACCTCCTATGGAGGAATCTCAAATGAAGGATTATTTTATTCGCACACAAGAACCTCAATATGATAGAATGATGCTTGTGGCAGAAAAGAGTTTCACTAACATCATCAAGTTGGGTGAGAGAATTGAAGAAGGCATAAAAAGTGGCACCACTATGAATCTAGAGGCCTTACAAGCTACTAACAAAGCCTTGCAGTCTGGAGGTATGCCTGAAAACCACAAGAAGAAAGAAGTGGGTTCAGTAATGAAGGCACATAAAACTCCCACAAGACACCAAATTTGGACTCTGCCACTTCATTGTACCCTACATTATCATACCCCACACCTTCTCCCTTTTATCCACCATTTATTCCCTATCGAACTCCTCTCCCTCCGTACCAGCAACCTATATATCTTGTTTATCATACCCAACCAACATACTTTCAAACACCTCTAACTTCACCCCCTCAACGACCAAATTATAGAAGACACACTAACATTGAAAGAAAACCCGTCAAAAGCTATACTCTTCTGGCCGAACCCATAGCTCAACTCTACGAAAGATTGAAAGAGGCTATCTATACTACCCCTATTCCTGCTTTAAATCCAACAATCAATCCAAATAGTATGACCCAAATAAAATTTGTGCATATCATTCAAGAATCAAGGGACACACCACTGATGCATGTTGCGCTTTGAAGGATAAGGTTCAAGACCAAATTGATACTAAGGTCATACATTTGAAGGATCCTATGACAAATCCATTCAACAACCAACTTCTAAATTGCTAATGAGTATGTTGAATGTAACAAAGTGAAGTTCGATCATGACTTGTATCGTCTGAGGAAAAGGTTATCTTGCACGAGTCCGATGAGAGAAACATCTACACTAGCAGAATAAATGAAGAAGTCTGGCCAAAGTTCTTTTTTCGAATAATATTTATTTAATGCTCTTTTATCTTGTATTTGGAAATACATCAGACCTGATTCCCATTTAAGAGGGATACATACACACTCATATGGAGTTCGGTCCTATCAAAATAAAATTCCTATTTCCCCCATTATTATGGACTGAGGCAGAATTTTTGAAAGGTTCTTAAAAGTTCTTTTAGAAGAGCACATTCCTTATCAGACGAGTAACTGGGCAGAACTTCTGAGAAGGATCTCCGAAATTCTTTTGGAGCATTTTGTACAAACTGGGGCAGAGATCTTTGAGTGACTCTAAAAAATTCACCAAAGTCGAATTCAGAAGTGAAGGTTGACCTCCAAGGGGACATCAAGATGAAAGGCCGAATATCAACAACATATGGAGTGAGGATAGATCAAAATTACAGATCAACCTCCCCTTTTACAAATTAATAATTTTTCTTTGAACATATAAAAGACAAGTACACATGCTAGGAGTGACCTCTTCGCGTCATGCAAGAAATCATCATTTATCATACAATGGAAGAAGGTTAAACTATCTTTTTCCCTTTTATATCGGCCTATTTTGCATTGTTTACTGAAAATTGCATTTTGCATTGGCCAACTAAAAGTACGTGAAATTGCATTTTTTTAATGTTGGCCTACTGAAAATTGCATTTTTGCATTGGCCTACTAAAAATACATGAAATTACATTTTTTTTACGTTGGACTACTGAAAATTGCATTTTTGCATTGGCCTACTAAAACTACATGAAATTATAATTTTACATTGGCCTACTAGAATTATGTGAAATTGTATTTTTACACTGGCCTACTGAAATTGCATTTTTGTATTAACCTACTAAAATTACGTGAAATTGTATTTATACATTGGCCTATTGAAAATGCATTTTTGCATTGGCCTACTAAAATTACGTGAAATCACATTTTTACATTGGCTTACTAAAATTACGTGAAATTGCATTTTTACATTGGCATACTGAAATTGTATCTTTGCATTGGCCTACTAAAATTATGTGAAATTACATTTTTACATTGGCCTACTTAAATTACGTGAAATTGTATTTTTGCACTGGCCTACTGAAATTATATTTTTGCATTGGCCTACTAAATTTGCATGAAGTTGCATTTTTTTATTGGCATATTGAAATCACATTTTACATCGGCCTACTAAAAATTGCGTGAAATTGCATTTTGCATTAGGCCTACTAAAATTTGCATAAAATGATATTTTTGTAATAGCCTACTAAATCGAATGAATTTGCATGAAATGAAATTTACATTTGGCCTACTAAAAATGAATTGAAATTACATAGCCTACTGAAATTGTATTTTAGCCTACTTCAAAAAAATTTGCATGGCTTGCTAGAATTGTATTTTTGGCCCACTAAAATTACATTGCCTTCTTTGAAAATTTTGCAGGGCCTACTGAAATCGCATTACATTAAAAATACAAAAATCTTCTGCATGGACTTCTGAAAATTACATTTTGCCTACTAAAATTACGTTTTGGTGTTTCAAAATTTTTACATTAGCCTAAAAAATCGCATTATATTATACCCTTAAGGCGTCATAGTCCAAAGGCATCATTCCTCATGGCCTACGGACATCATTTCATGGCCTGGGAATTTAGTTTCTAATTTTCATTATCCGAAGGTGTCATTGTCCAAAGGCATCATCTTTCATGTCTACGAACATCATATCATGACCTGAGGACATAATTAATAAGTAGCATAGCTCAAGACATCATTGTTAGACCCCGTACTCCCGTTAAATGAAGGATAACAATTAATTGGAGTCGGAAGTCCTCAATGAGATTAAAATAGGAAAGTTTGGGACCTAATTGATCAATAG
>JAOTQR010042082.1:0-15277 GCA_025774065.1 Solanum ossicruentum | reverse complement strand
GATTATTCTAGAGAATTCTCCACATCTCTCGAACCTTCCAGAATATTAGAGAAAGTAGGAGGTGATAATTTTAACACCACCTTATACCAGATATCTCCCCACCAGCACAGTTAACTCTGCCCCCTCAGGTGAGCTTTCTTATCTAAACTCGCACTTGACAAATAAAAACAAAATCAACCCCAAACATATGCCCTAACAACATTTAAACTCGAAATTGACCACGAGAGATCAAAATTCAAATCCAAAACAGCAACAATTCAGATGATTTTTTTCAATATAATCATCGAACTAGTCACGATACACAACAAATCGGCCAACCGCCATCCAAAAAAGACAATTCCCCAAAACAAAAGTAAATCCGCTACGGAAAAAATCGAAATACAGAAAGATAATACCGACCTGACGGCTTCGGCGGTCCGTTTTCCATCAAGTGGATAGAAGAGGAAGAAGAAGAGCCGCCGTCGATGACCGCTACGACGGAGAGAGAGGAAGTAGAGAGAGAAAGCAGAAAAAAAAAACTGATAAGAGAAAAATATAAGCCTAGGAAATTATTAAAAAGCGATTTTATCTTTTTCATTGAAAGTACCAAGAAAATTCGGTTGACTATGTAATTGACTATTTTGCCCTTTCAACAAATAACGACGCGGTGCTGGCGAAAATGCATTCAGCTAATGCTATTTATGAAACCAACATAAAATATTAACTCATGTATTTTATAATATAATATTATTTAATATTATATTAATAAAAACTCATATTATTTTATTAGATTACATATATAAATTCTCTTAATATAATTTTTCTTTTTCATTTGAAACATACCTTTAATATAAAATGCGTGTACAAGTCATATATAAAAAATGTATATTAGAATCTATCTATTTTACCTTAAAAGTATGAATTTCTTTACTTAAAAATATTAAATTATCATAATATCCCCGAATAAAAATTGAAGACTAATTTATATCTACCTGAATAGCATATTTTTATTGAAGGAAAGTGATTTTATTGAAAGTTTGTGATTTTTTCGATGAGCTATGGCTTCATTAAAGAATCATAATTTTTTTATGAATAAAATATAAATACATTTAATTGAAGAGTATGTCTTTGATTTCATTCGATAAAGAGACTTAAGATTATATGAGGATAATAACTTTTTCATAATAATTGGCAACAAGAAGTATTATAATTAATTAATTATCTACAAATGAATAAAATTCACGAGGGAAAAAACGGAGAGATGAAGTGATAAAGCATAAAATCCATTCATCTTACATGATTTATGAACAAAATTGAAAATTTTCAAAATATACAATTCAACTTAAGATATTACATTACATATACCAATATTTTAAAATATACAATATTATATCTATGAAAATTTAGCATTTATGATTTACACCCTTCTTGTATGTCTTCTTTTGTGACTTATCCTATTATTATTTTTTTTTTTTTGATTTATACCCTAATCTCTTTATTTTCTTGCAAAATCATAAAAACTCATTTTTTCTAACAATTTTCAAAGGGTAAAAAAGAAAATCTAGTATAAAAATAAAAAAATATTAAAATAATAAAGCATTTACAACTAACTTTAAAGTTTTTCATTTTTAATTGCAGAACTTCTCTTCCTCTTAACATGAAACTGGGTCTTTGCGCTATTTCATTCTCATCTCCTTTTGTTGCTTCATTTCAACAACATCAACAACATACTCAGTGAAATTCCACAAGTGGGGTCTGGAGAGGGTAGATTGTACGCAATACTTACCGCTACCTATATAAGTAGAGAGGTTGTTTCCTAATCAAATTTCGTAAAAACCCAATTACTTCAACACATATTACTCTCATCTCCCTTTGTTGCTTCATTTCAAATTGGGTAAATACTCAATTACTTCAACACAAATTACTCTCATCTCCCTTTCCTGCTTCACGTATTATGATGAAGTCTTTTCTGCAAAGACACCTGAGGAATGACAGCACTACGAAAAGATTTTCAACATCTCGAATTAAATTTTGCAATCAGTAAGACATGCAAGCTGTTTTTTTAGACCTTTCTAGAATGTGATTGTTTTTTTTTTTTTGTTGATTTATTTACTTTGAAGCTATAAGTTGAAGTTTCAAAGCTATTAATTGTTTTTGAGCATTTTTCTTGTTTCTGAAAGTTTTAAATTACAGAAAATGCATTCATATAATGCATTTTTGCCAGGTTATAAAATTTGTGTCTATAACTTAATTCCAAAATTTCGCAGCCGAATGAGCGCCTGTTTCTTTCTATCTGCCAAGAACAGAAGAAAAAGGTGTGATACTTGTCATAATTTTTCCAGGAAGCTAAGATTTGGAGTTAGAATTCCCAATCAAATCTATTTACTTCCATCGAAGGTACATATATATTGACAGATTAAAGCTATTTTTCTTTGGCAATTATCGAGCTAAAAAAGCTTCTTTTGAAAAGCAAATTGTATGACAAATTGAGCTCTAAAATGATCTATATAATTGTGTTGATTTGTTAACTGGTTACACCTATACTAAAATCACAAATTTAGCTGCTAAGGTATTGAATATCTAGAGGTAAGAGCCTAGTGCGTGATGTGCAGGTTAGGTTCTGAAAATATGCTCTATGATAGTAATTAGTTCATTCAATGACTAATTTGATACAAGCAAATATGATCTGTAGATTCTTATTGAGAATGAGGAAATGAGTAGTACCTTTTTTATGCCTAATGTATTTTACTTGTAGTAGTAATTCTTGAGATTGTAGTTCTTTTAGAACTTTGACTATAAAAATAGTATTCATTTATCTGAAAGTTATTTCACTTATCAAAAACATAATAAGACGTACTACATAGATGAACTTAGCTTTGATAATCCAGTAATTACATCATAAAATATTTCAATGGAAGATGAAATTAAGTTTTAAAATCAGCTTTTATTAATAATAGAAAAGAGTAAAACGTTTCACGTTTCATTAGTTTGAAAATCAGCTTTTATCAATAATAGAAAAGAGTAAAGCATTTCACATTTCATAACACCGCTAAAACTTTCTTCCTATTTTCTATTTGTTCTCAAAATCATCTCAGAATTAAACTTCGTCTTGCCATGACTCTTATATGTTAGATGCTTTGTATCCTTTCTCATGAGTGCTCATCTTCTTAGAATTCAGTACGGTGCTTGTATTTTGAAGGCCTTGCAAAGTAACACAATTCCTTCGATTCCACATGTATTTTTCAGCATTTATCACAACACTATCAATTTGAGCTTTTGTGGACCTCCGGAACGAATTATCATCCCTTGAACATTGAGGCTATAAATGAAAAACAATGAAAGCATATTTATCAAAATATTACATTATGAAGATCTAGATTTGTATATGTACCTTGAGTTTGGAGGATTCATTTATCTGTCCCATCCAATAGTTGGATTCAACATGAATTAACTCACTTTATTGAGACCGATTAACATCATTTTTGGACTCTTTTTGGATTGTTTCATTGTCTAAAGATGGAGTTTTTGAATTCAAGGAATCACTTTTCTGCTTACAAGTTTGTGTATTATGTCCAGTTTGTAAATACTTGTTGCACCTTTCTAACTTCCCCTTTTTACTCAACTTGGAACTGTTTGTGCCTACACCTGGTACTTCATTTGTTGAGTCATGTTGTTTATTTTTTTCCTCTTCTTTTTTGGCTCATCTCAACAATTTTTTCTTTGGAAGCTTCAATTTTGTCGAGCACTTTTCTCCTATTCTTGGCCAATCTTCCTCTTTTTGGTTCATAATTTGGAGGTTTGACGACAGGTAAACCAGTAGCTTCCCACATATCAGGACCGTCCATTGGAGCAATGAGTGACTCGTAAATCTTCATATGAGTGGTCTTCTTATAATAGTTATTTATGAACTCTTGGGGATTGCCCCTGATTTGTATGCAACTCATTGCATGTGAGCATGGGATTCCAGTTAGATCCCATCTCCTGATGAACAAGTTCCTTCATTCAAGTCAATACTAAATTGTTCCCCATATATGGTCCTTATTTAAAATAGCATTTGTCCAGCCCAAGTAGAAATAGATTTAGCAGAATCTACTTTGTTGACTCCAACTAATTTTCGAATTCGGGGGCACAAATTTTCTGTATTGGTTCACATAAATAATTAGATTAAGAAAAAGGTATATCCTTCAAATAAATTGTATTAGATTACCTTCATATTCGTGTACGTCTTCTATCTTTTGATTCATTCTCTTCATTAAGTACACTCGAACCCCTTCAAGCAATCCAAGTATTGGTTTCTCTCTTGCCCTTAAAATTGGTTTTGTCCCATTGAATGACTCACAAAGATTATTCAAAAGTGTGTCACATGTTGTTGTTGTTCTAAAATGCGACTTGCTCCAGAATTTTTGAGGCTTATTGTTAAACCACATTCTAGCTTCTTTATCATCTTTTTCTAACATATCCATCTCATATTTGTATTTACTTACATTGGTTTTCCTAGCAGCTTTCCAAACATAGTCTTCAAAGATAAATCTTTGTGCTCTTTCTTAAAGTTATTATACAAGTGTCTTACACAATGTCTATGCTCAACTTGAGGAACGACCTCATAAATAGCTCCCTCTAAACCCTGTAAAAGTGAAATTGTAAAAAAAAATTAATTTCAGTAAAATAATTTTGTACTACTAGAGCTATAACAATAGAAAAATACGTAGTTATAAATTACTCGCCTTTTGCTTATCTAAAATGAGACACCAGTTATCACAACTTTTGATGCACAGGTCATCTACTAGTAATTCTAGAAACCACTTCCAGTTCTGCTTATTTTCAGTATCAAATACTGCATAAGCTATTTGGAATAGACCGTTATCAGTATCTATCCCAATTGCTGTCAAAAGTCGACCTCCATATGGTCCTTTAAGAAAGCAATCATCCATCCCAATAAGTGGCTTGCACCCTGCCTTCCAACCTTTTTTACATGGATGAAGACAAATATAAATTCTTTTTAAAACAGGTTCTCCATCCTCATCATGTGGTACTATTTCCAACAACACAGTGGATCCCAAATTTTTATTCTTGAGTTCTGCACAGTAATCCTCAAGTTTTGCGTATTGATCCTTGTAATGACCTTCTATCATCTCCTTTGCTATTGTTTTTGCTATATAAGCTTGGCTCAAAGAAATTTCAACATTCATTTCTTCATGTATTTGTTCCATGAAATCACTCACTGATACATTTGGATATTTTCTCAAATAATGTAAGTATCTTTTTACAATCATTCTAGACTTCACATTTTTGTTAACATGAACAAACAAGTAACTCTCAGAATGTTTTCCAACAAAAGATTTTTTACAATGATTGTTGGGTCATCAGGTGATGTAGCAGAGGCAAAGATACACCACGGACATTTATCAGAACACCTTGCAGAAATTCTACGTGATTCATTTTGTTAAGTGAATTTCTTTCTTATTTTTAATGGAATAAGCTCTCAAAGCAACTCTGAACTCTTTTGCATCACTGAATGTCATTTCCAATCTAAAACTTGGATCATTCATATTTGTATCTATCTTAAATGGAATATTTTTTTATCTTCACAGCTTGTTGATCATCACTATCCTCACTATTAATGCTCTTCAGATCATTTGATTCATCATATTCAAAATGATCATCACTACTCTCATCTTCTAAAGATGAACTCTCCAATAGTAAGCCCGTAAAAGTGGTGCTTTGATTTATTTTCATCACCACTTCTTTTTTCTTTTCCTTCTCTTTTTCCTTCTTTTTTTTTTCATCAACTCCACCTTTTTGAGTTGCTTTTTTTTCCATTCTCTTTTACTTTCGGTTTTCTTTCTCATGTAGCTTCACTATCTTTTAATCTTTTTCTGTTATATCCCAAACTCCAAGCCACTCGTAATCAGGATCCATCACCAAATCATGCAGCCCTTTATTTTCATTCATATTGTATTCATCACCTTGAGAGTGCCCTAATGTTATCTCATCGTCTTTATCTTTTTTCTCTGTGTATTTTGCGTTTTCCCATCTCAATTCATCCAAGTTAATTTTTGTCTCTACAAATTTGGAGGTCTTATTATTTTCACTTTTTTTAATCAGATATGACTCAATAATCTGGCTCCTATCATCTTCACAACACTTATTAGAATTAGAATTGACTTGGCTTTGTCCTTTCACCACACCATCAAGATGTGTAATGTATACTGGAAGTGTTTTCACCATTAAATTACAATCTTCATCAGTTAAGCATTGAATGTAACCATTACCAATTTCGGTCCCTGGTAACTTGAAGTGCCAACCTAACAAGCCACTGTATCCTAATTTTGCTCCAATTGAATTCAAGGTTTAAAATGACCATTTGTTCGGATCACATTCTTTAATGAAATTGATATTTCCTCCAAAATAAATCTGCTTTGGCATGTCCACAAATTCACCTCCCTGATAAATTTTTTATGTAAAAAAATGTTGACTCTTACCTGTGCAACAATATGATGCATCATATACGATTTAATATACAACAATGCCTACATAACACAAAATAACAAGTGACTTAACACTACTTATGGATATTATTATATAAAGATAAACTAATAGCAGCGGCACACGAGATAATTAGCATCAAGAATGTTGTTTGCATGTACTGCAGTTATTGATTGTATAATGAATGAAATAACTTTTACAGTTGTAGAGTAAGTGTTGTGAATTGTAGTTGCAAATATAGAAAAAACTGCTTACCTTTCAATTTCTCCTCTCTGATCTTATGCATGATTGATTAAGGTGGAGTTAAAATTCTTCTTTCAAATATTAGCCTGCAATTGTTGGCGATTGAAAAGTTTTTTTGAGTGGTTGGATAGAGAAAACTAGGGCTCAAAGAGTAGAAAAGGAGGGGAAAATATCCACCATATTGTTTTCATATTAGATTTCCTTTTTTACCATTTGAAAATTGTTGGAAAACATGAGTTTTTGTGGTTTTGCAAGAAAATAAGGAGATTAGGGTGTAAATCACAAAAAATGATAGGATAAGGTACAAGTCACAAAAGAGGACATACATTAGGGATGCAAATCACAAATTACTCCAATTTTTTCTCTTTTCTTTTCAAACACACTCTTTATGTATAATATATGTATAGTTGTATATATTAAGTGTATATCTATATCTGCTTTTATCTTGAAATCATTAACTTACTAACTTGAATGTTAAATTATTATGATATTGTCACGCCCAAAGTCCCGTTAAGGCAGACTGACACCTGTTGCCGATAAGGCTCGGGAGAATCAGTCTGTATCCATCCGCTTTCTATACATATTATAAGGGGATTTCTATATTCAACATGCTTTCAAGAAAGTAAACATTAATAACAAGCTAAAAGGAAATGCATATGACTAGGCTATTGGGGCCACGTTGTCTAAAGTATGAGACATGACCACACTTTAATTTACATAGTCTACAAAGCCTCTAGATAAGGAAAAGTATCTGATAAGGGTTGGGATAGGCCCCGCCTCGACTAATTATACAATACAAAAATATAAGCACTAGATACACAAAGCTCCGAAGCAACCTGAGCTTGGTAACAACAGCTGGATATCTTGTACTCCTACTGGGGAGAGCTACTAGCATCTGTACCTGCAGCATGAAATGCAGGTCCCCCGTAAGGGACGTCAGTATGAGATAATGTACTGACTATGTACGGCAGAAAATATTGTATATGAAGTAACAACTCAAATGAAACTACGCATTGGTGTAAGGATAAGAGACCACCTTTAGTTATTCTATGGAATCATGTATTTTATGTTCTTTTTATTACTTTACCTTTACTGTATAATCTGTGCACTAAATGTAATACAATTGACCAACTGATCAATGGTAAATCTATATCAGGATCGACCCCTGCTAGGCTTTTCCTTTCACCCCTAGGACTACCCCACGTAATGGGATCGACCCTAGCTAGGTGATTCTTCCACCCCTCGAGTTTCCACCCATCAATAAGTAATATACTTTATTTTATCTTTCAATTACCTTTGAGATGATTATTTTGGTGATCATAATATTGGAGTTGTAGGACTGTAGATATAATGCGTGACATGTAAATAATCATACAATACAATACGAAAATGAAAAGAGTATGTTACACAAACAATGAAATGCGTATGAGATGAAACAACTCGTGAACTTTATTTAACAACAAGAACACATGTAACTTGGTATCCACGTATATATGCAGATTTGAAGGTGACCATGTATTGGAGCATATGAACATGTGAAAGAGTGGAGACACGCTTAATAGTTGTGTCGGAGTTGGTAAATGTCTTTATGTGCCAAAGAAGAATCTAGATTTCATGTCAGGTAATACGAAGTCGAGTAGCCTTACATACCTCGTTGTATGACCTCGTTATTACCTCAAAGTAACCTTCTTTTCCTTGAAATATTTATTTACAATATACCAGGTGATGAAACTAGTATCAACAGCTAATAAACACATTTTGGCAGCCCAATCTCATAAAAACAACACACGGGCAACAAGTGTGTAACTATTAACATGCGTGTAGTCTTTCAACCTTTCCACCTCTAGTTGTATTTTCTAATACAAGTGCTCGTATACTTATCATGTGTTGCCTGTTTTAGTGCCATAACAGTCTCACAACAGCCCACAAAGCATAATACATAACAATCATACAACATATAAGTAAGCAACATAACATTGTATCCCTTCAGTACATTTCGACGTTAACCATTCTACACCTGTATCAAGTTCAACCAAACTGTTCCCACCACATTTATAAATAAAACACAGTCCTAAAACAATCCCAAAATATTTCTCAAAATAGGTGGAGGACGTGAGGCAATAGTCCTCAATTATTCAGCCCACAATCTTTACAAACACCACACTTAAGATAACACACTAACACTCGATTATTTACGTAGAACATATAGTGCAGCGACCTTGATACATTATTATAGAACTGAACCTTATTAAAACATAAACCTCACTTCATAATCCAACCAACCAAGAAGAGAAAAGTTTCCAAATAAACAAGAAAAGTGTACAACAATCTTGGAATACATGCTTTCCAGAATTTCAGCACAAATAATACTAGCCTAATTCTCTTATTTCATGAAAAATCATAATAAATACACAACTATAATTACTTACCTTTACCTTCAAGGTTGAGGGCCTCTTTAAAAACCCTAAAAGCTTCTTGTGGCTGCTTTACAAAGTTAAGAAAGAATAGCAAATAACCCTTGTGAAAGCGGAAATTTTCCAAGTCTAAGAATGACTTAAAGGTGCTGTTTGTAAGCCCTTTTAAAGGATTTTTGTGGCCGACTTTCTTTTATATTTTAGGCCTTATTTTATTAAGGTGGCGATGCAACAACTTGACCTTTTCACTTGGGCCTAAATGGGTTGCAAATTGATGGGCTTTGGCTGCCCATTTTTCTAATTTCTTTTCACTTAGTTTGAGCCCAATTAGTCAAGTGAGTTGTGATGCACTTGGACCATTTTATTATTCATCTTGGGCTGTAAATATTGTCCATTTATGATGCTAAAACGTGGACTAAAGTTACACCCTTAACCCGAACTTTATTCATTATCAGATTTGGACAAATTCGACGTCGGGCCTTTTCTCCGTCTAGCTAGCAAATTTAAGCTAAGCAAGTAGGTGACTCACCTGCTAGCTTCCTAAGTGCTACAAGCACCTCACTTCTCTCACTTCATTTAAGGTCACGATCTCTTCAATTTGACTTAAAACTTATATACACTCACTCGTCTTAAACGTTAGACGTACATATAGTCCTCTAATTTGAAACTCAAGCACTTTTAGAAATGGTCGCTAAATTTGTCATGTTTCATTTGTATAGAACTAGTATATGTAAGGTGTGGGGTGTTACAGATACCCCCAAATAAAGCTATCTACTAACATGAATGTTAAATTATTATAGTACACCCCCCCGTCTCGCACAACTAAAAATGTTGATCTATATTTGTTTGAATAAGGGCTATGGCTTATGGAATTTCTAATGGTATGAATTCCAATTGAATTTTCAATGAAACCTTATTCGTAATGAACTAGGGAATAATTTAGCCTCATCCTGATTTGTATGATACTTTTAACATTTAGGCGTCACTCAATATTGATTAGGCGATTTTCTCGTGTGTTAGAGAATGAAATTTTTAGTGAATGATTTTCTGTTAATTCTTTTATAAAATATTTACAAAGCGATTTGTAATGATTCGAGGAAGAATTACAATAGTTCGGCTTGATTCATAGCATTTTTAAGTATTTAGGGATCACTAGATTAGAATTTTAGTCCATCAATGTTTTTGGTGGTACTGTTTTCAGTCAATTTTTTAGTAAAACCTTTACAGAATCATCTGTAATGACTCAAGAAATAATTTTAATTGCTTTGACACTTTTGTTCTTCAACAAACACTATTACTATATAATATTTAGATTCAAGAATAAAGAAATGTCCCTTTACAAAAGAACAAGAGCAAAAAAAAATAATTTTTTGATTTATTCATGGCAATTAGTGAATAAACATGACGAGCAAAGAGATCTACAAATGAATACAATTTACCAGGGGAAAAAGAAAGAAGGGAAAAGAAATGATATGATAATGAATAAAGCGTATCCACCAAATTCGATTTATGGACAAAGTCAAAAGTTTTTAAAGATATACAATTCTAGCATAAAATATTGTGTCACGTATCTCAGTATATAATATTATTCAACATTATATCTATGAAAGCTCATATTATTTCGTTAGATTATACATAAGTTGTCTTGATATATTCTTATTTAAAAATTTATTTTCATTCCAAACACACTCTTTTTATATAACATATATCGATAGTCGTACATAAAAAATGTATATCAATATCTATTTTACCTTAAAACATGAAACATTTTACTTAGATGTTATTATAATACCCCTAACCAAAAATTAAATGAAATTTGTATCTACTTGAACAACATACATTTAATTGAAATTAAAGATCGTGAATTTTTTGAATAAATATAATTTTTTTAAATGGTTGTAATTTTATCAATGAGTTGCAGCTTCATAAAAAAAAGATTGTAACTTTTTTGATTGATAAAATAAAAAACAATTAGTCGGGGAGTATGCCTATTGACTTCATTCGACAAAGGGTCTTAAGATTATACATGAATACTAACTTTTTTCCATGACAATTAGCGAACAATTATTGCAAGAAAAGAAGCATTATAATTAGGTAATTACTTTAATTAATTAATTATAAACGAATACAATTCACTGGAAAAAAAGAAGAAGAAAAAGAAGGGATAATGTACTAAAGCATAAAACGCATTCATTTAATGCAATTTATGAACAAAATTGGGAATTTCATATAGTTTAGCTTAAGATATTACATCACTATACTAATATTTACAGTATATAACATTATATATATATGTGTGTATATATATATGCGTATGTATAATTCATATTGATTTGCTAAATTACATATAAATTCTTTTGAAAAAGAATATTGTGATTTGCTTGCTGTCACGTTCTGAGAGGGTACCTTAAACGTAACCGGCACTCGGAGACTATTGCTAGTCCCCAAACGAATCACTTGGCCTCATCACATTCATTCAATCAATAACTCAAGATAATCAACGGAAGACTAAAGAAAGTATGGGCACATCTCATCTACTCTCAACATAATATCAATAGAAAGAACTAGCTCAACAAGTCTTGACATCAACAATCGATTCTAATCTATGAAGTCTCTATCACTATCAAGTGGTGTCAATGACAGACCCATGACTACCTCAAATAAAACTATAGCCAACAAAGTCTAACTCTAAAAGCTAATGAAATAATAAAATGAATCTTCTGAAGTAAGGGAGGCTCACTAATCAGCTGACTGCTCAGATCCTCAACGATTCGCCTAATCCTTGTATCTGCATCATAAAACGATGAAGCAACGAGTGACGTTAGTACGTAAAATGTATGGTATGTAAAATAGTTGAGTGAAACAAAAACAAGTAGAATAATATGGAACAATATCAACTCAAAATAGTAACCAATCGACATGTCAAGTGTCTATCTAAAGCAAGAATAAAGAGTAGATAAGTGACCCATCAAACCAATCAAACCTCATCAATCAAATCAAACTCATCTCAATGGAACTCAACTCAGCTCAACTCGACTCAATAGAACTCAACTCAATGGAATTCAACTCAACTCGACTCAATAGAACTCAACTCGACTCGACTCAATAGAACTCGACTCAATGGAACTCAACTCAACTCGACTCAATAGAACACAACTTAACTCAACTCAACTCGACTCAGAGTACTCAAGATGAGAACTTTTGGAAGTTTCTCTTATCCAACAACAACCACTTATGAGCCAGTGATTATACAACAATCATGCTGATGTTGTCACAACCGTTCTGCACTTGCCAGGTAGAGAATGAATCGAAATCATAATAGACAAGTCCAAAATGGTGACAACAATCCACAAGTCCTCTATTGTTTTAGGGACTTCTAATCAAAGGGGACCTCAACATAGTGTGATGTGGTGGTCTTAATCGTCACCTATGCTTGGCTACATAGTTTGACGAGTACGAGTTAGATTAATTCTTGCTCTTTCGATGCTCGATACTCCTCCTAAGACTCAATGCTGATAAGACAATTAATTCAATCAAATCATCTTAATCAACTCATCTCAAATTAGCCTCGTAAAGGCAATCATCATCCAATCAGTCTCATAAAGACTCTCATCATCTCATCAATCAGCATCTCAATCAATAGCTCAAGGATTAGAATAATCATTAGGAAACAATCGAATAGACAAATCATTAGAATTTATTTGGGAAGACTCATGGACCATCGAATACTATCAACCTATCATCATTCTCACATCACAATCCCAATCACAATCGACATTCTCAATCATGGCTTTAGACTCAATCCATACCTTCATTCATGCATGGTTTAAAAAATAATTATGCAGGGTTATACAATATCTCATGAAAAGTATTCAATTCAAGAAAACAATTTTATGATGATTATCAACATATGAAAATACATGAAATTAATATAATTTTCAAGAAAACCCATCAACAAATCATGTATGTAGATTCACGAACTTTCAACTCTCTTTTAAAACCATATATGGGGTACATGAGAGAGTAATCTCATACTTTTAGTTTAGCCTTACATACCTGAGATGAATCTATCAATAATCAACTTCAAGAATTACCTTTGAATTCTTTAATTTACGCTTCCCTCTTCTCTTCTCTCAAGTCCTAGTCTTTCAAGTGATTAGAAAATGACTTAGAATAGGGTTTAAAGTTCTTTTTACGCTTAAAACGACTCATTTTGATCATATTTGAGTTTAGGAAGGGTTAAAAATTGATCGGAATACTCTTCAAAATAAAAGAAAAATTTTCAACTTCAAAATCGCTGATTGGGCGTGCATTAGTGTTATTTTTCTCAAAAGTTTTTTCGAATGAGTTTTTCCAATCTCGTCGAAAAAAATAAAAAGAATATAAGTGTTGGTCCGCATCTCAGGCGTGCTGCGCCTTGGGCGTGCATCAACACTGTTTTCGAGTTTTGGATCGAAAAATTATCTTTTGATCCGATGGCTCTAAAAATCGACCTAGACCATTTTCCTACTCAATTTTTATGGCTCTAAGAAGACGCATTATGCACACATCTCTCTTATATGGGCATTTTGATAATTTTATTGGGTGTTACACTTATTTTTGAAAATATTTTATGATCTACACTGAGGGGAGTCCTATGAGTCACTGAAAGTCTGAAATGACTGTTTGTTATACCTCATTTTAAATGGGGTCAAATTAGAATATAATATATTGGTGATCCCTAAATTAATTAATTTAAGAAGTTGTCAACTAATTATTTTAAAGTAGACTAGAATATCTAATAATTAACTAAAGTAAAGCTAGATTAATACTAAATTAACTTCAAATTAGTGGTCTGCTTAATTTATGTAGTTCTAAATAAGGATTCTAGTTATCTTAAAAGGAAAGAGTTAAGCATTTCTTAAGATTTATTAACAAATAGTTTTCGATCCGACTTAGGTTATTAAAAGAATATTATAAAATATATATTTGAAAAGTTTAGAAAGAAATTTATATCTATTAAACTAGATTTGGATCAACATCAAAAAATGTTAATGCATTAAAAATTATAAATATTACTTTGCATTTAAAAAGTCCCCAAAAGTAAAATAATACTTATTGTAGTTTAGAAAAATGAAATCAGGTAAAAGTTAATTGTATTTTCACGATTCAAAGAACTTGAGGGAATGTATATAACTTGTTGAGTTTTTGCTTTTGAAAAAAAAATGATCGAGTCAAATGCATTTTTATAGGAAAAATCGTTTCATTAAAGAAAAAAAAGAAAGTTTAGCAAAACAAAAAAAATCAATACCAATAGGTCAATATGACTTATATTTTGCATTTTAAAAAATTATTTTTATTTCTTTTGCATGTCTTTGTTTATTTTGGCCGTAATATAACATTTGATAAATCATTAAATATGTTATGTAAAAAATTAGTACCAGTTGATAAGCTTTAATGTCTACGGATAAATAGAATTTATGCATCTTATGAAGTTAGATATGATTTGCAACGAAAAATTTGTACATGTAAAATGATTGTGTATGAATAATGATGTTATATATTTGTATCTCAAAAAACCATCAACCTTGCGATCTTTTCAAGGCAGTTGCGTATTGACGTGTCTGCTTCAATTTCTTTATAAATTTTTTTAGCTGCTTCAATTGTAATTTTGCAATAATTTTTGAAATATAGATAAAAAAATCTATTGATGTTACATAGATCGAGACTAAAAAATAATTTATATTGCAGCCTCCGGTGAGCCAACAAAAAATAATTTATGAGATTTTTAATTTATTTTTTTCAGGACAGCTGTGTATTGACATGACTACTTTAACAACTTCATAATATTTCATTACCTGTTTCAATTGTAATTATAGAAAAAATCTATCGATATCACATAAATCTAGACTAAAAAATAATTTATATTGTGGCTTCCGGTGATCCAAAAAAAATAATTTGTGGACTTTTTAATTTAATCTTTTCAAAGCAATGTATTGACGTGTCGCTTCTACGATTTCATAATATTTCATTACAACAACAACAACAACAACAACAACAACAACAACATACCCAGTAGTATCCCACAAGTGGGGTTTAGGGAGGGTAGATCGTACGCAGACCTTACCGCTACCTCGTAGAGGTGGAGAGGCTGTTTCCTAAAACCCTCAGCACAA
>JAOTQR010042071.1:0-15278 GCA_025774065.1 Solanum ossicruentum | reverse complement strand
CTATGAGCTTTTAAACTAGTGTTATGCATATGATCCTCACGACTCAAATCGTGCTATTTTAGTTTCATTCACCGGTTTCCGGGCCGGTTACCATCGTGCGTATGCATAACTATATATATATATATTCTGAAGATGGTTGGATACGGCGGTCGGTTTGCCCATGGGTCGACTTGCTTAGTTGGGAGACATAAGAAGCTGGGCTCGGGATGTATTTGGCATCATGTTGTGTACGCGTGGCCTTTTCGCCTCGGTGCATGTGGGCGCGTGGCCTTTTCGCCCCTGCTCAATTATGGGGCATGATGACCTTTACATGTTTGTCACGTAAACGCGTGGCCTTTTCGCCTCAGTTTACCTATGCTACCACGTGGGCGCGTGGCCTTGTCGCCTCGGCTCACCTGTGTACGGTTGGGATTTGTATGTTGGAGATTTCGGAGATTTGAACTTTCTGGTGTTAAGTACGATATAGCGCGAGTTTGGGGGTCGCCATCGTTTCCCGTCCGCTATGCACTATCTTAATACTCTATATAAGAAAGTATTTTTTTGACATCATATGTGGTTTTGACTCCTTTATCTCCATTTGAGCCTATTACCCTCATTTATGTTTGTACTTCCTGCTTCATATATTCAGTGAGTATTTTCGTATTAACCCCCCTTCCCCGGGGGTTGTGTTTCATGCCCGCAGGTACCGATACACAGGTGAGAGACCCTCCACATTAGGATCTTTGTTTGCTGTTGCAGCGCTCCTTTGTCTCAGGAGCAGTCATTGGTATATACCTTAGTTTTGATATCTACTTTATGCATTTGTATATATTCGCGGGTATGACGGGGCCCTGTCCCGTCTTATGATTTGATTCGTCTGTGTAGAGGTCTGTGGATACACGTGAGTGGGGGATGATGTCGGTGATATGATTATGTATGTATGGAATGTTTGTTGGGCGGTTGTACCGCAACGGTGACCTTGTCGGCCCGCTTATGTATGTATATGTATGTTGTCTGTTCTGAGCTTCTGTTTGCAGGTGAGGTTAGTTAGCAAAATAGAGGAAACTCTGCCAAAATTTTGGTATATTTCTTATCTGTAATAGTCGGGTTTTCGGGTTAGTGTTTGTCTGAGTGCCCTATCGGCACTAGTCACGGCCCCTGGGTTGGATCGTGACAGCTATCATCTTCCCTCTCTATATAAGCAACAACCCAATCCAATTTCGGATACATCACAGTATATCACGAAGTCTCGCATCCCGTCAGGCAGAGTCAAAACTGGTGTTGTAGTCAATCTAGTCTTCAACTCTTGAAAATTCTTTTCATATTCCTCAGACCACTGAAACTTGGTCTTCTTCTAAGTTAGCTTAGTCAATGGTGGTGACAAACAAGAGAAGCCCTCAACAAACCTACGGTAGTCACCTGCCAAATCCAAGAAGCTTCTTATTTTCATCGAAGAAGTTGGTGTTGGCCAGTTCTTAACCGCTTCAATTTTCTGAGTATCTATCCCAATACCATCTTCCGAAATAACATGGCCTAAGAAAGTCATGGACTTGAGCCAAAACTCACACTTTGAGAATTTCGCATACAACTCATGGTATTTGAGCATTTGCAAAACCACTCTAAGATGATTAACATGCTCCTCTTCATCCTTTGAATACACCAAAATATCATTAATAAATATGATCACGAACGTATCAAGATATGGTCTGAATACCCTGTTCATCAAATCCATGAAAGTTGCAAGTGCATTTGTCAACTCGAAGGACATGACCAAAAACTCAAAGTGGCCATACTATGTCCTAAAGGCTGTCTTAGGAATGTCACTTTCCCTCACCTTCAACTGATGGTACCCGATCTAAGGTCTATCTTGGACAAACAAGTAGCACCCTAAAGTTGGTCAAATAGATCATCTATCCTGGGAAGAGGATACTTATTCTTTATGGTGACCTTGTTCAGTTGCCGGTAGTTTATACACATTCTGAGGGACCCATCTTTCTTACGCACGAATAGAACAGGAACACCCCAAGGTGAGACGCTAGGCCTTATGAAATCTTTCTCTAACAAGTTTTTCAATTGTTCTTTCAATTCTTTCAACTCTCCGGGGGCCATTCTATAAGGTGGAATTGAAATTGGTTGGGTCTCGGTAAGAATATCAATCCCGAAGTCAATCTCCCTATCAGGAGGGACTCCGGGTAGATCATCAAGAAACACCTCAGGAAACTCATTCACAATCGGGACTGACTCAATAGTAAAAGATTCAACATCATCTGACTTACTCGCATGAGGTGGTAAATACAATCTTTGGAGATCAACTTTCTGGCTCTAAGATAAGAAATAAACTTCCCTTAGGTGCAACAGAAATCCCTTCCACTATAGAATGGGCTCATTAGGAAATTAGAATTTAACAATTCTGGTTTTACAGTCAACAGAAGCATAACAGGCATGTAACCAATCCATGCCCAGTATCATATCAAAATCAACCATCTCCAATTCAACCAAGTTAGATAAGATACCTCTATGATAAATGGACACTACACAATACCTGTAAACTCTTTCAGCTATGATAGAGTTACCTGTAGGAGTGGAAATAACAAAAGATTCAAGCAAACACCCTCGAAGAATCCCAAAATTACTAGCCATATAAGGGGTCACAAAAGACAAAGTGGCACTCGGATCAAGCAATACTTAACAATCAAAGGTAAAGACTCAAAGTATGCCTGTAACAACATTTGGTGCAGCCTCCTGATCCTATCGATTACCCATAGCATAAAGGTGGTTCGTCTCGCCTCTAGTACCGTAGTAGTACCTCTTTGTTGATTGCCAACTGGGTGTACTTCGGAGGATTATGGTATGTTGCTCCCTTCACCCCGTCGCCTCTTTGGACACTCAAACTGGAAGTGACCAACTTGTCTACATGAATAGCAAATATCTCTCCCCACACGACTCTCACCCAGATGAAGCTTACTACATCTGTCACAAGGAGGCTTTCCCCTTGCACCTTGGGTTACACTAGCCTGAGATTGTGCACCCTGAGCCCTGTTGTTTTGGTAACCATGATATTTCTGATCATACATGTTTGGATGAACGGGCGCACTCACTACAGAAGGTGCATGATGAGATGATCTTCTGGAAGTAGGACTTGTCCCCCTTATTCTGCTTCTGTTGGCTCGGCTCATATCCTACTAACTTCGCCTTTCTATTCATCTGCTCTTCTCTATCTCTCTTCTTGTCCTCCTCCGTTCTGTTGAGCATACACCATGATCCTGGAGATCTCCATGCCAGGAATCAACAAGGCTACCTTGCACTCTTTTTGCACATGTCTGGCCAAACCAGACACGAACTTCCTCATCCTGGCCTTCATGTCTTGGACTATCTCCATACCTGGATGGCTTAATAAACTTAAGGTTGTACTCCTTCACAGTCATCCCTCCTTGCTTCGATTCACACACTCATCCACCTTTACCTCGCTCAAATCTTGAGGTAAGAAGTGTTCAATGAGGGTAGTCTCAAATTTCTCCCATGCTGCGGGCTCTGCACTCTCACCCCTACTCTCCTCCCACTGGTTGTACCAAACATTAGCAGCGTCCTTTAGCTGGTAGGAAGCAAGCTCAACTCCTTTAACCTCATCAACATGTATAGCTTTCAGACCTTGTACATTTCATTAATAAAATTCTATGGGTCCTCCTCCACCTTCGACCCCGTATACATTGGTGGGTTTATCCTCAAGAAGTCTCTAAGTTTGGTGGTAGCTGAAGGCTCCTGTGAGCTAGAGGTCGGAGCTTGAGAACCTAGATTGTTACCCTGAGAGGAGACCAACTGAGTCAACATGGTGATGGTTCCCCTAAACTTTGCCTTGGTAGTGGGAGCTGGCTGTAGGGGGAACTTGTGGGACCTCAGCAGTCCTAGCAGACATTCTCCGTCTCCTTGCCTCTGGCTGGATCGGGACCTCAGGTTGGGTGTTCTCAGCAGTTGGACTGCGGCATCTCTCTGAGTGATTGTTCTCTTTGGCGGCATTTTCTGTAAATGTATAACGCACGAGTTAAAATGGGATTTCCATAAAGTTAAACTATCGCATGAATCCAGATCATAGAAGAAGGGTAACACTTCCTAATGTCCTATAGCCTCCCACTTATGAAGTGTGGTGCACAACACACCCATAAACAAGACTCTACTAGACGCGGCTTCATAAACTCCCTAGGACATTCGAACTCTATGCTTTGATATCAAGTTTGTCACGCTCCAGGAGGGTATCCTAGACGTAACTGGCACTCGGAGACTATTGCTAGACCCTAGCAAACCACCTAGTCTCATCGCAGTCGTTCAATCCATACATTTGTAGAAGATATTAAGAAATTAAAAAATAGCTATTAATGGGCTATAAGACTATCACAATCACTACCATATAGAGTACAAAGGAAAGAGGAACTCAATTGCAATAAGAAATGCGGAAAACAATCTCAACATCAACTATCAGCTGTCTATGTCTATGAAGCCTCTGTAGTTATCCTCTAAGAAGATACCATGATAGTCCATGGCTACAATCCAATAAAATAACTCAAAATAGATAAAGAGATAAATATGTCCACCGCAAGCAATGAAGGACTTACCAAGTCTCTGTCTAGGGATCTGTGAACCTCATCGATTAGCTTGCTGAAGTCCTCTATCTACAGAATTTGCATCATAAAATAATGCAGCGCCAATGAGGCGTTAGTAAATGGAATGTACTGTATGTAAACTGACCTAAAGTGAAATAACATAGGCTATACAATATACAATAGCATCAGCTCACCAATCACTCAACTTCAACTCAAAGTAAGGAACATGACTCTATCACATCACTATCCATCAAGACATCCCACTATCACATCAATCTCAGAGTACTATCAATATGAATCCTATCTGGGAGTTTTTATAACCGACAATGACCGCCTATGAACCAGTGATGATACAACAAAGAGATGTCGTTGCCACATCAGCCCAGTACCTTGCAGGGTAAAGGACGAGTCTGTCGGGGATCCCAAAGAAGTCTGCCAAGTCCTCTGCGGGACAAAGGAAGCATTCGCTTTCATAGTCCAATACTCTCCTACGCCGGCCACGTAGTTAATGAGTGTGAGTGGGTCTCACCCTTACCCATTTCGATGCTAATATTCCTCACAGGATTCGACACGCTCATAAGTCTACCAATTCATCAAGAACTTCCATCACACAGCCTCTACGAGTAGGAACACTCACCTCATCTCATCGTCTATCAACTCAAAGAGTAAGATCACCCCTTCAAAACTAAGATTCAACCTCATTTAGACTCTAAGAACACTAATTCCATCAACTTTAGCCATAAACTTACTTATCTCAAGACCCGGACCTGCAATTATCAATACAGTCAGGGAGTCAAGGCTCTGGACATTACCCCTAAATTCATTCTTGAAGTCTTTAACAGAGAATTCATGTAGGGTAAATACAGAATCACACCATAATTCAAGTAAACAGTTAATTTAAAATATGATGATCATCACTTTAAGATATTATATAGAAATTAGAGATAAATTTCAAGAAAATCTTCAAGAATTACAACTCAAGGCCTATTAACTATCAATTTCCAACTTACTACATTGATTGGGGAACATGGGAGAACAACATCATGTTCCGGGTAGCCTTTACATATCTGGGATGAAGATTGTACGAATCTTTCAAGGAAACTGGACCCGAATTCTCAATCCTCCAAGCTTTCTTGATTTCTCTCTCAGGAACTCTTACATAGAAACTTAAGAAAAATTGGGCTTTTGAAACCCTTAATCGATAATATACGATCTTAATAGTACGTTATACGACTTAGGATAAGGTGGCAAATGACCAAAAGGCCCTTCCTGAGTTAAAAGAAAAAATTAAAATTGGTACTGGTCTGCGATAGGGGCGTCGACCAGTGTATTTCGAGAATTTTTGGAAAATTTCAATTCCCATCGAAAATTTAAAAAAAAACACAAGTGCTAGTCTACGCCCCCTCCGCGTCGCGCCAGGGGCGCGAATCAACATGTTTCGCAATTAATTAGTGAAAAATATTTTTCAACCAGATTGCTCTTAAATTGGGTCGAAACCATTTTCCCTCTCGATTTTTCGCACTTATCGCAATATCCGGTCTCGGATTTCCCATCGGAACTTTGGAAGACACGTTGTGTGCACGATTACGTTTTAGGGGCATTTCGGTAATTTTATGAAGTATAACAATACCAAAAATTACTTTTGAATAACTTAAAGCCTCCAAAATTAAAAAAAAAATTAAATTTCTCAAATTTTTAATAAAACCAAAACCAAACGCACAAACGTGATCTAGTGTGACTATGGAAAGGATAAAATTATAACTTTTTAAAAATTTTAAAAATAATCTTCATGGTTACATAACGGAGAAAAAATTATGTATATCTGTTTGTAATCTATACAAATTCACCTCTCTCCAATTATTTTTCTAAATTTCGCTCGCTTCTCTTTTATGTAAACCATTGCCATATATGATATAAAATATTAATTCACATAATGAAGTTTTTCCTTCAGCAGCATACTATTCAAATGATTAATATTTCTCAGAAGGTAGCTTCTTCTTCTTTTTTTTTTTTTTGGGTAAAATTATCTCCTTTATGCTTTTTGAAAGTCCATTTTTTTAATTTTAAGTTTAAGTTAGATTAAATTATTTTAATATTTTTTAAAATAAAAATTTAGATATTAAAAAATTATAAAAAAAGTATTATTGATTGTTACTTTTTTCATATTAATGTGATGAAAAAATACATTTTAAAATACTAATAAAAAATTATACTTCTTTTATCTCATTGCACTTTTCGAAAGTCAATTTAACTAATTTTAAAGTTAAATCAAATTAAATTAATTTAATATTTTAAAAATCAAACTTTAGATATAAAAAAAGTATATTGATGGTAATCTTTTTTATATCTATATAATGAATAAATATATTTTAATAATTAAAAATTTATATAATTTAATTCAAAAAATGAAAATTGTAATAATTAAAATGAGATGAAAAGGGTGAATTTAAATAACTAAAAAATAGTGAAGAAAATAATATATTTTATCTTTAATGATTGTTAAAGTCATTACCTATTCCTTACCCACTTTCTTTCAATAGACATATAATTCTTGAAAATCACGCCAAAGGAGTCATTTTCATATCTATTATATATCCAAAAAAGTCAGACAGTATACACATGATAACATAATGAATATTAATTGTTTCCGCAATCATTACTTCCTCCATTTCAATGTGAAGCGGTAAATGGAGGGATTGAATTAAATTTGAATGAATTGAAATGGATCAATATTTAATTTAATAAAAATTTATTTGAATCAAAATGATTGAGTTGGGATAAATTAAGTAATAGAAAAAAAGAATAAAATGAATATATAAATATGATATCGAGACTCGAGATACTGAATAATGGTGATTGATGAATAAGAACTTTTTTCTTCAAACAAATTCACAAGTCACAAATATAAAAATAAAAGGAGTGTACCAATATTTTTATTTTTATCTAACTATAGCTCTAGTTGAGGGAAGCAGACTGTGATGGTTTCGACATGTGCAGAGAAGGAAAAAAAGAAATGTAAAGGAATTTAATGAGGAGAAAAGGAAAGGGTGTGCTTTTATTTTATTTAGCTTAGATATTTTATTTTAATATGTATATTAGTAAAAGTTTTTAACGAAGTCGTGTCATATGACATCCCTTCAATATACTTAAATCTGTCCCTGAATATAATAACAAGATACCTTCTGGAATCCCGCAAGTGGGGTCTGAGGAGGATAGAATGTTCGTAGATCTTACTACTACCTCATAGAATAGATAAGTTGTTTCCTAAAAACTTTCGTCTCAAAAATTCATAAGCAGAATAAACTAGATATGACAAAAAGAAAAGGAAAGAGAATAAAAAGGGCGACTAATAACGAAAAACACATAACAATACATAAATATGATAAAATTAACACATATACGAGAGATAATGACAACACATGATATAAAATACAACTACTCCTGTTGCTACTCTACTATACCCCAAGGTCAGACATCTACCTAACCCTATCAACCAATTAGTCTGCTACTCTAATTCGTGACCTCTACTCCTTTCTATCTAATGTCATGTCCTCAGTGAGATCAAGTTTCACGATATCCTGTCTAATCACCTTCCCCAATACTTTTTCGGTCTACCTGTACCCCTCCGTGTAGCTCCCAAAATCAACCTCTCGCACCTCCTCATAGGAGCATCAGTACTCTTTCTCTGCATATGTCCAAACTATCACAGTCTCGCTTTCCTCATCTTATCCTGATAAATTGGAAGTAATAGCTATTAAAATTAAAAAAATTAAACAGTTATTTAAATTTTGTGACCTTAAATTTATCATATAAAATGCTGGATGAGGTAACATATTAAATATTAAAAAAAAAATTAAGACAGATTAAGAATAAAAAAAACTTTAATTATGAGGAAAGGGATAATTTAATTTATATTAAATGGATCTATGGATAGTACATTAGTTCGCCACGAAGTAAATGCATGCATCCGATAGTCATTAATTAGGGGTAGTAAAAGAGCGATTTAAATAAATTAAAATAGGCTGAATTAATAAATAGATTATTAATTTATTACCTAATCTTACCCAAAGTATGCAGTAGCTAAAATGATTGCGTTCAAGATAGATTAAAAGATAAGTTATATTTTAATCTGCCAATTTGATCCAAAGACTTCAAAAAAATTTGCCCAAAAAATTCGTTCAAGGCATACAAATTTTGCTCAAAATTTTTTGTATCAAAACTATATAATATGAACAAAGTATTATGAAATTTGTATATCTTGCCCGATATAATTGTGGTACTCGGGTGGTTCCAGGTATAAACTGTGGTACTTGGGTGGTTCCAGGGGTAGAAATGGTATGGGAATCCTGGTAGACGAGAATCTTAGGGATTACGTGGTTGAGGTTAGGAGGGTTAACGATAGAAATGTTTATCAAACTCGTGGTGGGAAGACATATTGTGAATGTTGTTAGTGCTTATGCACCCCAAGTAGGTCTAGATGGGGAAGTCAAAAGGTGCTTTTGGGAGGATCTCGATGAGGTTGTGCTAGGTTTACCGGTGACAGAAAAAATCATCATTCGGGTGACTAATTGTGGGTTCAAGGATGTGCATGGAGGCTTTGGTTTTGGTGAGAGCAATGGAAGTGGGACCTCTCTCTTGGATTTTGCCAAAATCTTTGAGTTAGTGATTACTAACTCGTGTTTCCCGAAGAGGGAAAGCCACTTAATTACTTTTTGTAGTACGGTAGCTAAGACTCAGATAAATTACCTTCTTATCTGAAAGGGCGATAGAAGTCTTTGTAAGAATTGCAAAGTTATTCCAAGTGAAAATGTCTCCACTCAACATAGGCTTTTAGTAATGGATGTGGAGATCAAGAGAGAAAAGAAGAAGAAGATTTTGTATGCCCAACCTAGGATTCGATGGGGAAGCCTTACACCTGCCCTTTCTTGTGAGATGGAAGATAAGTTGAGAAATCTTGAGGCGTGGAGTAGTGAAGGTAATGTGAACAGTATGTGGGACACGACTGCTGGCGACATCAGAAAGGTAGCTACCGAGGTTCTAGGAGTTACGAGAGGGCCTTTTGGTGGGCGTCAAGGTGATTGGTGGTGGAATGCGGAAGTCCAGGGTAAAGTTAAGGATAAGAAGGTCGCTTTCACAGAGTGGTTAGAGTGTAGGGATGACGTTGAAAAGAAAAGCTTAGGGAAATCTATAAGAAGGCCAAGTTAGAAGCCAGGTTGGCGGTGACAAATGCTAAGTCTGATGCATTTAAGTGCCTTTATGAGGATCTAAGCAATAAAGGCGGGGACAAGAGATTGTATAGGCTCGCTAAAGTAAAAGAAAGGAAAACTCATGACTTGGACTTAGTGAAGTACATCAAGGATGAGGAGGGCGAGGTGTTAGTGGATGACACTTCCATTAAATTAAGGTGAATCTTACTTTGATAAACTCTTAAATGAAAAAGGTGATAGAGTTATCGAGTTGGATAAGTTGACATACTTCGAAGACCATAGTGTTTTTGGGGATGGCAATCCATTCGTAATGGAGGAGGTAAAACTGGCTATGAGTAAGATGAAGAGGGGGAAGGTGATCGGACCCGATGAGATTCCGGTGGACTTTTGGAAGAACTTGGGCAAGGATGGCATAGAGTGGTTGACTAGACTGTTCAATACTATTTGGGAGACTGTTAAGATACCTGAGGAATGGAGGAGGAGTACAATGGTTCCATTGTACAAAAATAAGGGAGATATTCAAAACCGCAACAACTACAGGGGTATCAAGTTGTTAAGCCACACTATGAAGGTATGGGAGAGAGTCGTGGAGAGGAGGGTGCGTAAAGTAGTATCTATCTCGGAGAATCAATTTAGATTCATGTCGGGGCGGTCGACGACTGAAGCAATTCATCTGGTTCCGAGGTTAGTGAAAAAATATAGGGATTGTAAGAAGGACCTTCATATGGTGTTCATTGATCTCGAGAAGGCGTATGACTAAGTCCCAAAGGATGTCTTATGGAGGTGCTTAAAGGCGAAAGGTGTCCCTGGGGCTTATATCAGGCTGATTAAGGACATGTACGATGGAGCCAAAACTAGGGTAAGAACGGTGGGAGGAGACTCCGAGTATTTTCCTGTTGAGTTGGGACTCCATCAGGGTTCTGCGCTGAGCCCTTTCTTGTTTGCCTTGGTGATAGACGAGCTGACACGATCTTTACAGGAAGAGGTACCTTGGTGTATGCTATTTGCAGATGACATAGTATTAATTAATGAGTCTCAGACTAAAGTTAATGAAAGGTTGGAGGCCTGCAGACACACCTTGGAGTCCAAAGGATTCAAATTGAGCAGGACTAAAACTAAATACTTGGAGTGCAAATTTAGCATAGAGAGGGAGGAAAAAAACTCTGAGGTGAGGCTTGCCACTCAACCTATCCCCAAGAGGGATAAGTTTAAGTATCTGAGGTCCATCATCCAGAGTAGTGGCGATATCGATGATGATGTCACACACCATATTGGGGCAGCATGGACTAAATAGAGGCTGACCTCTGGAGTATTGTGTGGCAAAAAGATACTACCCAAACTTAAAGGTCAGTTCTACAGAGTGGTGGTTAGACCAGCGCTGCTGTATGGGGTGGAATGCTGGCCGATTAAAAATATTCATGTCTAGAAGATGCATGTCGCAGAGATGAGGATGTTGAGATGGATGTTCGGTCATACTAGAAGTGACAAGGTTAGGAATGAGGCAATTCGGGAGACACTGGAGGTGGCCCAGTGGGCGAAAAGATGAGGGAAGCGAGACTGCGATGGTTTAGACTTATGCAGCGAAGGTGTATCGATGCTCCTGTTAGGAGGTGCGAGAGGTTGGTTGTGGGAGCTACTCGGAGGGGTAGAGGTAGACTGAAGAAGTACTGGGGGGAGGTGATCAGACAGGACATGGCGGAACTCGACCTCACTGAGGATATGACCTTAGATAGAAAGAAGTGGAGGTCGTAAATTAGAGTAGCAGGCTAAGTTCATCTTCTTCTTCTTCGTATTCTTCTCCTTCGTCATCTTCTTCTTATTATTATTAGCATTTGTATTATTTTTACTATTATTATTCCTTTTCTTTTCATTATCTGGCGTATATGTGTTAGTTTTATCATAGTTACTTCCTGTCATGTGGTATTTATTGTTAGTCGCACCTGCTGTTCCCTTACCTTACACTTCTTTTTGTCATATCTAGTCTTTCTGCTTATGGGTTTTGAGCTGAGGGTTTTAAGAAATAACCTCTTTACTTCTATGAGGTAGCGGTAAGGTCTGCGTACAATCTACCCTCTCCAGACCTCACTTGTGGGATATCACTGGATATGTTGTTGTTTGTTATATATCTTGCCCGAGGCTTAAAATTTGGAAAAATTACAAAATTAGGCAAATATATGATACGTATTTATATTATACCATTATAGTCTGAAAAAATTACAATTTATAGCTATAGTTAGGATTTTATTGTTATTTTCTCTCTCTCCTCTCTTCCTCTTCCTCTCTCTCGTCTCTCTCCTCTCTGTTTGCAATTTCTTGCCAGATATACAATTACATATATATACTAGCTGCATATATATAATTATTTTGATAGATATACATGGTCAATTTGATAGATATACATATACAATTTGCCACCCCCCTCTCTCTCTAGCTCGCCTCTCTCCTCTCTCTCTCGATTTCACTTGCCTCTCTCTTTCGTCTCCCAATCTCGCTTGCCAAATCTACAAATACATATGTATATTAGTTACGCATATACAATTATTTGATAATTATACACATATAATTTTGACAAATATACAGATACAATTCGCCTCTCTCCTCCCTTTCTCATCTCGCTCGCCTCTCTCCTCCCCTCAGGGTCACATAGCCGAAGTTATGCCGTATAATTATGTAAAATATAGCTATTTTCTCCTATAAGATTTTAAACCTAAGTTATTTATGAAAATTCCCCTTAAAGTTTTACTCATATTTTTCGTGTGTGAAAATATATAAAATCGATACAAAATGTGTATATCTTAGTCAACATTTAGAATTTTGGTCATAATTTTGTGTATTAGAACTATATAAACTTGATATGAAATACATATAAGTTCTGTATAAAGTTCATGTTGGTTTGTAAAAATTTAATATAATTGTAACCTCATACACAATATAAAATACAATTTTCGTACAATTTTAATATACTTCTATTACAAAATACAGATGACTTTAAACCGCAATGAACTAAAACTAAACTCAATTTAAAATTAAACTTAAATCTTATCAAACTTGCCACAATTTTATATTCCAACTTTCTTAATATTCTAATTCTTTTGAAATATCATTCTCTCGAAAACAAATTTGTTTGCAATACCACCAAATGGTGTGGTGCAGTAAATGTGACTATTCTTCCATTAATCAGAAGTCTCAGGTTTGAATATTAAAAATAAAAAAAATTTTGATAGAGAGTGTTTCTTCTAAATAAATTCTATATTACATGAATTTAAATATAATCAGACTTCAATATAGATATTAACAAGAAATAGAAAAAGAAACTTTTGCAATCACTTCATAGAAGCAATTGATTGTATACATATTTTATTGGTTTTTGAATAATTTAACTCCTGAGTTTCTATCTCCATATTTTATTGAAAACTTATTACATAGTTATGCCATGCAAAGTGGACCACCCTCCACCTGTATTTGTCTCAACGTTAAAGTCTAGCAAATTATTGCTCTCTTTTTCAACATGTTTTGTCAGGTTATGACAAAAGGAAATTTATTATGAGATAATAATAATAATAATAATAATAATAATAATAATAATAATAATAATAATATCAAGATGACAAGAGATATATAATAATCAAAAGAAATGAAGGATAGAGATTTTATTTTTATTTAAGTTGATAAAAAAATATATTGAATTGACTTTTTCTTTTATAAATAAAAAAAAAGTTGCAAAGCTTTTCATAAGTTATTTGCAAATTGCTTATTTAATCTATTTATGACTTATCTCTTTGATTACAAGTTAAAGGAAGATTTAATTGTCATGTAAAACACATGGTATAAGGGTAATCATTCATGAAAATAAATAATATATCTAGATCAAACCTTATGTTGATTAGATGAATGTCTTTATATCCAAAAAAATTATTAATAATTATTAGGATGAACAAATATATATGTCAGACTTTAATTTGCAATATACAATTGATCTTATTTCAATTTCTTTTAGTAGATAATTTTACTTCTTTTTTTTTTTGAAAATTCGTTAAGAATTTTAGTTCAAGTTACCAATTTACATAATAATATGCAAGATTCTGATTTTCTAAAAATATAAGAAAAAACAGAGTCATTTTTATAAACAACAACAATAACATATCCAATAAAATCTCATAAGTGGGGTCTGATGAGGGTAGAATGTAAGCAGAGTCATTTTTATATCCTTTAATATTCACTAAAATGGTTAAGTCACATATACTCTACTTGATTTACTTCATATAATGATTATGAACAAGTTTTAAAGTGAAAATTTTAAAATTTACATTGAATTTTAATGGTTAATGAATAAATTTTTGCAAGTTTTGATGGATGAGGAGTAAATATACTTCTTAAGTATGATTGTAAAGATATATTATTGAAAAAGTATAACAAAAAAACATTACTTTCAATAATAAAAGGATAAATATAAACCTTTTTTGTTTAAAAATTTAAGAAATCACTCAAATTTAACACATAAATACATATATAATATACTAGATTTGAACTAGCTTGTACACAACAAATAGTCCTATTCACCCTAAGTAATACTATATAGAGTTCAATTATTTCCACACATTTCATCTAAATATCCATAACTACAATCTGCATTAGATAATTAGTCCAACTTAACAAATAGCAACACAAAGCAAAGAATAATCAATAAAAAAATTCACTGAATCAGAATTCATCATTCAGAGTTAACTACATAAAAAATAAAGAAAAAATTCTAGAATACCTCCACAACAAGATTCAATCAGAAATGATGAAGTGCAATGTGATGCAAATAATAATACACATCCACTAAATCATAGTCTGAGATCTATGGGATACATATCTATCCATGTAACTTGCCACAAAATGTGTAACTTGCCACAAAATGTGTAACTTGCCACAAAATGTGTGGGGCAATATCTCATATAATATCTACCATGGACCATATTGCTTGATTCCTCATATAGAACTTGCCACAAAACATTTGGCCCGGTCATATGCTACCTAATATGGAGCATGTGAACCGGCCTCTATTTCTCATCATTTTTCGTAAAGGGTGTATTTGGTACGGAGGAAAATATTTTTTAAAAAATGTTTGTTCATTTTCTTATGTTTGATTGGCTTAAATGTTTTGGAAAATATTTTTCAAAGCAATTTATTTTTTTTCAAATTTAAATAAAATGTCTTCCTTCCAAAAGTTAAGGAAAACATTTTCCAAAACTCTTATCTAATTTCAAATTTGATTTTTTTTTATCTCATTCATATTGCGATTCCCCTCCCCGATTTTTTTAAAAAATAAAATAAGATTAAAAATTTATTTTAAAAAAAATTTTACATTTTGAAAAGTTTATATTTTTCACTCATTTCTATTCCGACTCACCCAATTTCCCCCCACCCCTAGCCCCCCACAACCCCTCCCCCCCACCCAACCCCCAAAAAATTAATATTTTTTTAATTTTAATTTTTTACACTACACCGCCTC
>JAOTQR010042060.1:0-15278 GCA_025774065.1 Solanum ossicruentum | reverse complement strand
CCCAAACTTTTTAATTTAAACCCAATTGAGGACTTCCGACCCCCAACGTAAAAATATACACTCCATTTATAATTAAGAACCACGAATTTACTTAATTTAAATTACGCCACATTCGCCTTAACTTTTCCAATTAAACGATTAACTTAAACTAATTAATTTATGGGGTCTAACATTTAAGAATCATGCTATCAAGTAAAAAACTCCATCACAACTTAATGTAGAAAATCATGCAATGCAACAACATACCTTATATATAATCAAGAAATCTCATAATAGGTAAAAGAATTTAGTATTAAAGTAGTAAAATTTCTCAAATATCATCTCATACCAATGCTTTGACTCAAATAAATGAAGGGGCATGTTAAAGAACAAGATTTCATACTTTGGCAAGCCTTACATAATTGAGAATGGCAGAAACAACGAAACCACAACTAATCCTTGCACTTGGATTTGAAACCCTAACTCCTCTTTCTCCTCTTGCTCTCAAGAAAACCCAAGTGAAAATGGGGGAATAAATACTCTAGGGTTTGATAAAGACTTTATACAAGTCTAAAAACGTGAGGGGTTTGAAAAAAAAAGAGCCGGAAAGGACAAAAATACCCCTTAGTAAGAGCTGTGATAGGGTCCACAAAACTCCGTTTACTACTCGTAGTCCTTCCTGTGAGTCGTAGCTACCCCTCATAGGTGAGGAGTCTCAAAATCTGAAATCTCTAGGAATCGATACGAAACCTCTCGATATCCAGGTCGTAGATGCCATCTCGTAGATTGAAAGTCCCAAAAATTTGAGTTGCTGAAATTCACCATGAAACCCCTCTTTACGAGTCATAACGTGCTCTACAAGTCGTAACCTATCTTGTACTCTGAAGGTCCTTGAAACTTGAATCACTGGAATTCCATATGAAAGCCTCTCTATGAGTCATAAAGCTGAGTACGAGTCATAAAGGCTCTCGTAAAACCTCTGCTGCAGCTTTTTCTCATATTTTCTCAGCAATTCTCTACACAAGCTCATCCAAATCAAATATAAGGAATATAAGGGGTGTTGCATTATGTCTCCCTTGGGATCATTCATCCTCGAATGAAGAAAAAGATATAACTTTAGGTCAAGGCATGAATTTCCCTATGGACTCTAACCCTCGACCAGCTCTCAATTGACACATGCAATCAACCAAGGAAATTTAGCAAGTAAACAATTAAGTACTCAAAAAATCACGTCAATCCTCACTCGGACTCTAGAAATCTATCATCGACCATGTTGAGAATGAAATGAGGACTCAAGGAATGGAAATTTAAGAATTTAGAGGAATTCAATACCATCAACTCTCTCATCATCAACAGACAAGAATAAATGAGGGTATTTGGCCTTCATGTCCTCCACATCTTAAGTAGCTTCTTTTATTAGTTAGTTCCTCCATAATATCTTGACATATGCAATCTCTTTTTCCTCAACTTGCGAACCTGATGATCAAGGATCTGGACAGGGATCTCCTCATAACTCACGCTGTCTCTCACTCCAATACTCTCAACAGGCACAATCAATTGTGGATCTTCCAAACACTTTTTAAGCATAGAAATGTGGAAAACTGGGTGGACGACCTCCAACTCTGATGGCAGCTCTAACTTATATGCCACATTGCTCACTCTCTTTATAATCTGATAAGGGCCAATGTACCTCGGACTCAACTTCCCTTTCTTTCTGAATCTCATCACGCCTTTCATGGGTAACATTTTCAAATATATCTAATCATTGACCTCAAACTCTAAGCCTCTCCTTCTGACATCGATGTAGGATTTCTGTCTACTCTATGCAGTACTCAGCATCTCTCGAATGATTTTCACCTCTCCACAGCTTGGTAAACCAAGTTTGTACCAATCAACTCTGCTTCACCTACCTCGAACCATCCAATCGGTGACCTACACCTCCTTCCATATAGTGCCTCATATGGAGCCATCTGAATGCTCGAATGAAAACTAATGCTATAGGCAAACTCTATCAAAGGTAAGTGGTCGTCCCAATTACCTTCAAAGTCAATGGCACAAGCTCTCAACATATCCTCCAAGGTATGAATCGTATGCTCTGGTTGGTCATCTGTCTGGGGGTAGAAAGTTGTGCTAAGGAGTACTTTTGTACCAAAAACTTTTTGAAAAGATCTCCAAAACTAGGCAGTGAACCGAGCTCCTCTATCTGAGATGATAGATAAAGGGACTCCATACAACCTCACAATCTCCCTCACGTATAACAGGCATAATCCTCCGCAGTATCAGTTATATTAACTACTAGGAACTGGACTGACTTGGTCATTTTGTCAACTATCACCCAAATTTAATTATGCTGTCTACGGGACCTTGGTAAACCTGTGATGAAGTCCATGTTGATTATCTCCAATTTTTACTCTGGAATTTCAAAGTTCTGAGCTACTCCACATGGCCTTTGGTGCTCAACTTTAACTTGTTGGCAATTCAGGCACTTGGAAATGAACTCCGTAATGTCCCTCTGTATTCCACTCCACCAGTAGACGTCTCTCAAGTTATGGTACATCTTGGTAGATCCTGGGTGGAATATTTGGAACTATGGGCCTCTACCATGATCCTCTCTCGAACACCATCAACATCTGGAACACACAATAATTCTTGATACCTCAATACTCCATCCGCCCTTTGGTGAAAGCCATCACTTTCTGCTTATGCACATCCTCTTTCAACTATAATAAGACCGGGCTTGATCTTGTTTCACTTTCACCTCCATTACTAGAGATGATGCTGATCCATTTTGGATATGAACTCCTCTTTCGCTTGACTCATCTAGTTGAACTCCTAATCGGACCAGTCTGTGAACCTCTTTGGCTAACTCTTTCTTTTCCTCTCCTACATAGGCGGTGTTTCCCATGGACAACCTGTTAAGAGTATCAATAACCATGTTAGCCTTACCTAGATGGTACAATATGGTCATGTCGTAGTCTTTGAGTAGCTCAATCCATCTCTTCTGCCTCAAGTTAAGCTCTTTCTGGGTGAAGACGTATTGCAGGCTCTTATTATCGGTGAATACACTAACATGTGCTCCACACAAATAATGGCCCTATAACTTGAGAGCAAACACTACCGCTGCCAACTCCAAGTCATGGGTGGGATAGTTCTTCTAATGAACCTTAAGCTGTCTAGAAGCATAGGCAACAAATTCCTTCCGCATCAGCACACATCCCAATCCTATCTTCGAAGCACTACACTAGATCATGAACCCATCTGTTCCATTAGGCAAGTTCAACACTAGTGTAGTAGTTAATCTCACCTTCAACTCTTGAAAACTTTTCTCACACTCGTCAGACCATTGAAATTGACCTTCTTTTAGTAAATTTGGCCAATGGTGCGGATATAGAAGAAAATCCTTCAACAAACCTTCGGTATATGTAGCCATCCCAGAAAACTCCTTATCTCTGTCAGTGAGGTTGGTCTTGGTCAATACTTAACTACCTTAATCTTTTGAGTATTTACACGAATTCCATCTTCAGAAATCACATGACCTAAAAAAGTCATGAATTTGAGCCAAACTCATACTTAGAAAACTTCGCATACAACGTATTGTCTCAGATTGTCTGCAAAGCAATCTTAAGGTGATTGGCATGCTCCTTTTCATCTCTAGAATACACCAAAATATCATCAATGAACACGATCACAAATATGCCAAGATACTATCTGAATACTCTGTTCATTAAATCCATAAAGGTTGCAGGTGCATTTGTCAATCCAAAAGACATTACCAAGAACACAAAGTGACCATATCAGGTTAGGAAAGTTGTCTTCAATATATCACATTCTCTGACCTTCAACTGATGATAGCCTGATCTGAGGTCTATCTTAGAGAAAATAGTAGCACTCTGAAGTTGGTCAAACAAATCATCAACCCTCGGGAAGGGATATTTATTCTTGATGGTCATCTTATTCAACTGGCAGTAGTCAATACACATTCTCAGGGAACCATCCTTCTTTCGCACAAACAAGACCGGAGCACCCCATGGAGAGATACTCAGCCTTATGAACCCTTTCTCTAACAAATCCCTCAACTATTTCTTCAACTCTGTAGGAGCCATTCTATATGGCAGAATAGAAATAGGCTAGGTGTCAGAAAAAACATCAATTCCAAAATCGATCTCCCTATTTAAAGGGACTCTCTAGGCAAACACATCAGGAAACTTGCTTATAATCAGGATAGACTGAAAAGAAGGGGGCTCAACATCATCAAACTTAACTTGCATAAGGTAATAGATACATCCCATAGAGATCAATTTTTGGGATTTGAGATAAGAAATAAACTTAGCTTTCAGAGCCACAGAATCTCCCTTTCACTCAATAACAGACTCACTCGAAAACTGGAATTTGACAGTCCAAGTTAGACAATCAACAGAGGCATAGCAGGCGTGAAGCTAATCCATACCAAGGATCACATCAAAACCATCCATCTCTAACTCAATCAGATCAACAAGAGTATCCCTGTGATAGATGGACACCACATAATTTCTATAGATGCTCTCAGCTCGAATGAACTCACCAACAAGAGTAGAAATAGAAAATGGCTCAAATAAGCACTTAGGAAGAATCTTAAATATACTTGCCACATATGGCGTCACAAATGAACAAGTTGCACCCGGATCAAGTAAAGCATAACAAGGAAAGGTAAAAAATCGAAGCATACCCGTCATAACCTCTAGCATAACCTCCTAATCCGGTTTCTCATTGCATATAGACGGTTTGTCCCACCACCTGCCCCTGCTGCAAGACCTCTCTGATTACCCCTCGTCGGTGGTGCTATGGTAGAAATATGGGCTTTGTTTCCCCACACTGGAAAATTCCTCTAAAAGTGACCTAGTTGATCACACTTGTTGCAAGCATTTCCTCCATCTTTACACTCTCTCAAATGCATCCTGCCATACTTTCCACAAGGTGGCTTCCCTTTAGAACCAAGAGTCACACTTCCTTGAGACTGTACACCCTATGGTCTAAAGTTTGGCCGACCTTAGGGTCTCTGATCATATCTCTAGCTCGGGGCTAGTGCACTAGCTGAAGACGGTGCATAGCTAGAAGACCTCTTCCAAAAGCATGACTTATCTCCCTTACCTTGCTTAGTCTGGGTAGGCTCAGGCCCCGCTGATTTGGTCTTCTTACTCAAATGCTCTTCTTTGTCCTTTTTCTTATCTTCCTTAGTCTGTTGGGCATAGACTATCATCCTGCAAATATCCATACTTGGAATCAACAACGCCGCCCTGCACTCCCTCTTTGCCTGTCTACCCAATTCAGATACAAATTTCTTCATTCTGGCCCTCATATCCAGAACTATCTTTGGGGTATACTTGGAAAGCTGGATGAACTTTAAGCTATACTCTTTAACAGTTATCCCCTCTTGTTTCAATTCACAAACTCTTCAATCTTTGCCTTTCTAAACTCTTAAGGAAAGAAGTTATCAAGAAAGATACTCTTAAACTCATCCCAAACAGCGGGCTTAGTGTCATCACCTCGACTCTCTTCCCACTGATTATACCAAACATTGGTCATGTCCTTGAGTTGATAAGAAGTAAGTTCAACTCCCTGAGTCTTAGTCACGTGTATAGTATTTAGTACCTTCCACATCCCATTAATGAAATTTTGAGGGTCCTCTTCAACCTTGGACCCAGTGTAGATAGGTGGGTTCATCCTTAGAAAGTCCCTTAATCTAGAGGCAGTTGTTGGCTCATGACAGCTAGAACTATGAGTCTGAGAGCCCTGGTTCTGGCTTTGACCAGCTACCAGCTAGGTAAGCATGGTAATGGCTCCTCTAAAGTCGACCTCTGTAGTAGGAGCAGGTGGAACAGTAGGTGTCATAGGGACATCAGTGGTCCTGGGCGGTCGACCTTGGCTCCTCGTCTCTACCTGTGGAGGCACCTTTGAAGTAGGGTTCTCAGCAGTGCCAGCTGAAGCATTCCTCTGGGTCATTGCACGTCTAGGTGGCATGATCTGCAATCATGTAACGCACGAGTTAGAAAGGAGTTTTGTAGAGTTTTCACTCCATTGCATGAACTCAGAATAAAAAAGAAAGGTAACTATTCCTACTGTCCTAGAGCCTCTTGCTTATGAAGTGTGGTGCACAACACACTCATCAGCAAGACTCTATTAGACACAGCTTCATAGACTCCCTAGGACTCTTGAACTCTGTGCTCTGATACCAAGTTTGTCACGCCCAGGGCCGGTACCCTTGGCGTGGCCTGTACTTGAAAAACCATTACTGATTCCATAAGAACCACTTGGCCTCATAGTCACATCAACTTGACAGTAGAAGAATAATTCAACTAAATAGGCACCATATAAGAAAATATAACCCTATCACATCATAGCTTATAGATAAAAATAAGTGTACATACAAAAGACTAATCAAGTTCTCTTCTCAAATGTCTATGAAGCCTCTACTCAACCAGTCTAGAATGGAGTTATGACAGGCTATGGACACCTTAACTCAAGGAAAGTAAAGTGCTCAACGATAATGAAAGATAAAAAGTCTCCTCCGGAATACAAGGAGGGCTCACCAACTCTGAAGTATACTGAACCTGGGCCTCTTAACAAAACATATGCAGAGATCCTCTATCACCTGTATCTGTATTATAAAACGATGCAGGTCCAAATGGTCATCAGTACATGGAATATACTTGTATATAAAATAGCTCAGAAAAGTAAAGCTCGACTCACTCATCTCAACTCAGCGTCTCATGCTTAACTCAATATGCAAGTTTGATAGTAAAATCATGCCTTTAGAAGTATGCTCAATAAAATAGACTTAGTTTGAAATATCATGCTCAAATCAATGTTGCTTGGTAGTTTCTCTAATTGACATTGCTCATCCCACCACCTTTGACTAGGTGATGCATAACGAATCAGTATCGTTGTCAAGCCCGCCCTTAACTTGCCACGGAAAAGGGCGATCAACCTCAACCTCGCTCCCCCGGATCTTGAGAGAGTGTCCATTTGCGGGACAAGAGTCGTCAGTATTATGCTAAAACGGCTATCCTACCACTGGCAAATGTAGTTCTGGGGTGCTCTTCAATCACCTAACTCGGTACTCAAGACTCTCTCTCAAGTCTAAAACAGGCTCAACTCATCATGTGACTCATAAATCTACTCAATCTCAACCACATAGGGTCATTCATCTCAACTCATCTTAATTACTCATCAAGCCAAGTGATTAATGCAACAATTAACTCGACTCGGACTCATACGGTCATTTGGACTCACTCAATTTACAAGTAGTGCAATGCAAGGTGTTCATGCATAGAGACATGTGTGATTCAATGTAGAGCCCTTTTGGCTTAGCTGGAAAGACAAATAGCTCTAAAAAGTACTCTAGAAACACTTTTTAAAATGGTAAAAGTTATTTGAAAAATAATCAGTTATATACTTGGATAAAAGTGTTGTAGCTGCAAAAAAGTTTTTGATGTGTTTGGCACATAAATACTGTTAAGCACTTTTTTAATTAAAAATGTGTGAATCACCCTTCAAGTTGTTAACGTTATAAAAACTGATTATTTATTTTTCTATCTAAAAAATAAAATAAAGTAAAATAAATTTATATTTTAATACAATATCAGTATAAACTTATTATTTAAATAAATTTTATATACACAATTTATTTTTAATGTTTAAAATATATAGTTTGGATAGATCGCATGAAAATTTTAAGATGCCTCTTTTTTCATGATCGAAATCGAAACATGATTGAGATATTCAATTGCCAAAACATACCAATTATTCCAATTTTTTTTCGTCTTCTCAGGAAACTTCCAACATTTAACCAACCAATAATGCTTATTCTTTCTAATGACATGCATGTCGCTTCTTATTTCACATAAAGAATTTATTTGTTAAGAGAGATCGTCGCGAGAAGGGTAGCGATGAAAAACACACTGCTAGGTGGTGGTTTCAAAGAGTAGAAGAGTGTTGGGCTATGGTTTAAATTGAAACAATGAAAAGGAAGAGAGTAATTAGCATTACTTTAGTTAAGGATGTTTTTTGGAATATGAAAAAATATTTAGCGTAGAAAGGAAATGTTTTTGGTCAAACTATAACAACTTTTAAGCCAAAAATAAAAAGTTGGGGCGATGATGCTTTTTTACTTTTACCTTATTTTAAGCAAATTTTAACTATTTTTAATTAGTTTTGAAAATTGTCAAACACTTTTATAAGCTAAAAAGAGCTTAAAAGCAGGTTTGACCAACTTTTAAGTTAAGCCAACGGGCTCGTAATGTACTTCGCATACTCAATCATGCTCAAACTACCCGGCTTATATACTCAGACTCATCATCAGCTCTACAATATGCACAAGAACTCATGAAATCATGCAATTTAGGAGTCATGCTATCAAGTGGAAAGCTCCACACAACTTCAGGTAGAAAATCATGCAATGCAACAACATACCTCATATATCATCAATAAATCTCATAATAGGTACAAGAATTTAGTGAGAGTAGTAAATTTTCTCAAATATCATCTCATACCAATGTTATGACTCAAATAAGTGAAGGGGTGTGTGAAAGAACAAGATTCCACACTTTGTGGTAAGCCTTACATACCTGAGAATGGAAGAAACAATGGAACCACAACCATTCCTTGCACTTGGATTTGAAACCCTAGCTCCCCTTTCTTCTCTCCTCTTATTCTCAAGAAAATCCAAGTGAAAAATGGGGGAATGAACACTCTAGGGTTTGATTTAGGACCTTATACAAGTCTAAAAATGTGAGGGGTTTTAATTAAAAAGAGCTAGAAAGTACAAAAATTACCCCTTAGTAAGAACTGTCGACAGGGTCCATGAAACCTTGTTTACAACTCGTAGTCCCTCGTACGAGTTGTAACTACCCCTCGTAGGTGAAGAGTCTAAAAATTCTGAATCTCTAGGAATTGGTACGAAACCTCCAGTTATGAATTGTAAACCAATATACGGGTCATAGATGCCATCTCGTAGACCAAAAGTTTCAAAAATCTGAGTTGCTAGAATTCACTACGAAATCCCTCTCTACAAGTCGTAATGTACTCTACGAGTCGTAGCCCGTCTTGTACTCTGAAGGTCCTTGAAACTTGAATCACTGGCATTCATACGAAAGCCCCTTTACGAGCCGTAAAGCTGAGTACAAATCTTAGAGGCTCTCGTAAACCCTTTGCTGCAGCTTTTTCTCTGATTTTCTCAGCAATTTTCTGTACAAGCTCATCCAAATCAAATAGAAGGAATATAAGGGGTGTTACAATGTTATAACATCAACTACTATTATTGCCTATGGATTTCATCCATTCAATGGCTATACTTTCCTTTTCATTCGGTACCATCGTTAAGAATTTATAATCAAACTAGCCTATAGGACTTTCTGTTACTTATTATCTTTTGACCGTTCGTGAGTTTCTCTTTGTTAGGAACCTCGAAATCTAAAATGAATCTATGATACACCTTTGACACTTTGTTTGGATGGTTATTGTGTATTATTTCATAATATATAATATCTTATTGTATTGTGTTATGTTGTGTCATATAATAGATTATATTCTTTTTTGCCTTTATCTAATGTTACGCATCAATAATCTGAATGATAAATTTACAAGAAAAATAGGGCACGGGGTAGAGTACTATGAAAAAACATGATGAAGGAGAAAATAAGATTATTAAATACAGTAATAAAGAAAGAAGAGAGTACTAAGAGAACGATGAGATTACTCCAAATCGATCGCTACACAAAATGAAAATTTAAATAATAATCAAAATAATATTATATCTTAAACTAACAATATAGTACAATACAAATAACACCATCATATGTACTATAATATTCTCACCGCTTCTATACAAATAACACGTGACTTTTTATTAAATAATTTACTAATAGTATTTTACATTTTTGCGTGATATCTTTTATGATTTTGTTGTTGAACTTCTTGCCTTGAGAGAAAATAATACAATTCTACTTCGTAAAGTAATGAAGAGACGTATGTATGCTGCTATTATGTTGTTTTATTAAAGAGTTTTCAATGGAACATGTGCCTTTTTTTTACTATTATCGTACCATTTGTATTGATTCTTTTCATTCTTGCTTCATTCCCGTCTATATTATGGTATAATAGTTTTCTTTTAAATTTATTTTCAATTTTTTAAAATTATTTGATTTGAAATGCAATACTTTGGTTTAATTTTCTTATTGTTGTTTTGCTCAGCTATCTATAGGGATTGATATTTTTATTAATCATGATCATATAATTTATAATATTTTAAATTATCAGTACAAAACTAATAAATTAGTGATTGAAAATTAATTTTTTAATAAATGTCTTATGTCTTTGGCCCCTTTTAATTTATTTTAAAATACATAAAACTTCATAAGATGATGGCCATGCACTTGCAATACAATCCATTTGATTATCTTGAGTAGAAAATAAAAATTTGAGTAGTTTATTTCAAATTCTAAAATATTTTTCTATGAATAGTAGATAAAAGTTTTTTTACTTTTACTTTATTTTTCTTTAACAAACTTCAATATTTTTTAGTAAAGTTGTAAAATTTCTATTAATTTTTCAAACATAGAGCCTCTAGTTTTTGGGACCTAAAGCAAAAGTGTTATTAACATCTCCCTTGAGCCATCCCACTCTTACAAACAATGTTATAATTTTATAGCATTAATAGCACATTTTTACTTAAGACCTATTGCCAATATTAAGTAGCAGTCAAAAATTTGTATCCATTTTTCTTGATATTATGCATGGATCAGATATATCATGGCGAATTCTTCAGAAAAAATTGTGTCTTCCACAATGGAATCTATCTAAGCTCATTTTTAATTGTTAATCGTAAAAATACTTTTAAGGAAAAAATTAGTTTAAACCTTAAATTAATAAAGAAAATCAATTTATCCAAAAAGAAAAAAAGAAAATAGAGTCACCACTTAACTTTGTAAAGAAATTAAGAAAACTTAAAATGATTTTAAGACTCTAATAGAAAAAGTCCTAAAATTTTAGAGAAATGAGTAAGGGTTCAATTTCCATTTTTGAGAAGAAATTAATCACTCAAACATGATCGCTAACTTGCGATTGACCAGTGATTTAAAACTTAATTTAACTAACTATTCAAAAATTGGTTCAAAACTAAAATATAAAGTAATTCGAGTAAAAGCTTATTTAAATAAATTAGATAATTTATGAAGAAACTAAAATAACTCATTTCTTTTAAAAGGAGATCAATAACTTGGACTGTCTTGAATTAAATAAAGTAAGACACGCAAGTCAATAAAAAAAGTTACATAAAATAGCGCATCGTTTAGGGAGTTTAATTAAGTTAAACTAAATGAAAAAATGTTAGTATTCAATTCAATATAAATAAACAAATAATACAATATAAGAAGATGGAGTTAAGAGTTGGGCTTTGACCCATTTGCCCCAAAAAAGGCCTGCTGCAGGTTTGGGCTTTCAAGCCCTATTTCCATTGTATCACACCATTGTATACACGATGTATATCAGTGTATACAATGACTTTTCAGCTCCGAAACTTGTGCAACAGTTTTCCTATAACTATTTGGATCCCAGCCACATGCAGCGACCCAAAGTTTTGCCAGAAATGCGAGGGCGGAATCCCAAAAGGACTCGAATGGTATTACATGTAACAAAAAGTAAAGAAAGAAAGGATTAATGTTCTAAAAAAAGAAACACTAATGCATCAAATATAACATGACATTAAAATATGGCGGTAGATTGGGGAAAGGATCAGAGTAATATCAATACTTACTGCCTAAACTTTCATGTTGCAAACTAAAGCATACAAATACCCAAGTTTTGTCCAGCCACATTTGAATGCATAAATGAAACAAAGATCTGTAAGAAGGTGCCTCAAGATATATACGGACACTAAACATGCCAAGGTGCAATATATAGAGATGTATTTAGCAACTTTGAAAAATAGAATAACAAGCATGATTTTGGACAAATCGCATCTAACAAAATAGTGAAAACACAAGAATTTTACATTTTTAGGAAGAGTAATCAAGTGTATCTTGAAACTTCCCAACTTGGGCAAAATAATTATTCCATCTTCACATATCCAACTTCATGTGAACATAAAGTTCTATAGACAAACTTGTCTAAACTGGAGAATAAAGAAGATATCTATGAAACTTCCTAAATATCATTTAATCAATTTCGAGTAATACTGAGATGCCACAATAACTACCAACATGGGTACAACACACACAACAGTCAATTTGAGCTATACGACAAACATAATGTCAATGGAAAGACGTCGGTATGTGATTTATTCCAGGAGACTAAAGGTCTTATTGATGAACCAGACCAGCAAAACAAAACATTAAGGAGAAGATTAAAAATGAATAGAAACCAGTGAACCAGAAATCTGACCAATTGAGATTATAAGATGTAACAATATAGTTCTTTGAAGCAGTAGCCGAATAGAACAAGTAGTAAATATAAGGTCGTTACCTTTTCCGGAGCGACCTGAGACATTGAGCTTGAGCCGAACTTCCATACCAAACAGAGCTTTCTTTGAGAACCTTCAAGCTCAAACGAAAATTCACAAACTCAGGAACCTTCAGAATTGAACTAGTTTTCTGGAAAATTTTACTTTAACTCTTCAAATAGAAGTCTTAGTGTATTGGAAATAGAAGAACGTCTGCCTTCATTAGATGATGAAGAGAGGTATTTATAGCCTAAAAATTAGGGGGAAAAGGGGAGAGAAGACGCAGGGTAATTGGGGAAATTCGGGACAAGATAATCACTTGAAATTTGAATTCGAATCTATGGGAATCAATACGCGTTCAACTCGGAGCCGTCGATCTCAGATAGAAGATCATCGACGGCTTTGGCATGTAACTAAACAAGCCTTCTCCAACTGCTAGGGTACAAACGAATCTATGTGTTGGATTGATTTTGTTGTTCGTCGTTTTGGCATTTGCTGCGAAGAAGAAAGGAGATGGAGAATGGTGCACGTGAGAGGAGATGGAGAATGGTGCACGTGAGAGGAGAGAGGAAAAGGAAAAGAAAGAATAAAAGGGTCACGTGGGGTAGTATATGTAACGTATATGTATATGTTATTGTTGTTGGCTGAAAATGTGTGCCGGTTCTTGGATTTTCGGTTTGCGCCTGGGTATAGGGATTAATTGGGTTGGGTTTTCGAACTGATTTGGGCCACATTTGGTCTGAAATTAAATGATAGCTGAAAATGTGTTCGGGGTGGGGATACTTGATTTAAAATTTGGCCAAATCTATTGCAATCTTGGTCAATTAAATGTAATTAAATCAAATTTGATTGACTAATTTGACTATATGATGAATTAATACAAATTAATTGAAGAGCTTTCAAGAATTAACGATATGAAATAATCAAATTAATTACAAAAATAATAACTCTTAAAAATAAAGAGAAATTTATTTGAGAAAATATTTTTTGCATTTTCAAAAGCTAATTAATTCAAATTGTTAAAATTAAAAGCTCGATGATTAATTTATATTGTGAAGAGTAAAAATTGGATATCAACACTAATGACTATAAAATTACTACCTTTCGACCTATTTCATTTGTTGGTTACATTATGCTACAATTTCTTATTTTATTAAATTTGGTATATATACTAAGTATTTGAAATACAACCTTTTGATTTTTGTATAGATATACTAGTCTGCTGATTTATCACCGTGATCAACAAAAAATTTGAAATCCCTTTTCTTCTTTTGTTAATATAACTTGCAAAATGCATCAATTGATTAATAATAATTTAGTGCATGAATTTTTTAGCTTGGGAGAGACCCGAAGGTTGTATACTCATTACACGCATTGAAATACTTAATAACATAAAAAATTTGGCGAGTACCAGTTTGCATAGCTGAAAATACGACTACCCCTACTTTGCTAGTGAACCAGATTCAGTTAATAGTATCAAACAGTACAGTAAAGAGAACAAATAATTTATAGTAAAAAAATTTTTTGCTTCAGGGAAAAACAACCATTACTATTAAAATAAACATGTCAGATGTTATAATTACATGGCTAATAAAAATGTCAGATAGTATAATGGCACTTAATTATGAATTTGTTTGAAAATCACCTAATAATTGAAATTTATGTATTTATTAGAGTAGTAATTACATAACCTAGTAAGTATGATGACTTGTTTGTTTGTTATAATATAATTACAAGTGTACTGTATTACTTTGTTGCACAACAATAATCACATTATTAAAATTTCAAAATAAAAATTAATTATCAAAAATTTTAAAATTTATATTAGACAAATAAAGGTCATCATAAATAATATTAAATTAAATCTTTCAGATATTAATAAAATATGTGTTCTTAACTAATATAGCAAAAAAAATTAATTTATATTTTTTAAATTAGTATATTTTCATTAAATCAATCATAAAAACTAAAAGTACATAATTTTAATAATGTCATTCCCTCGATTAATATTATTCCTTAGATGGATTTCTAGTTTGTAGATCAATAAAAAAAAGAGTCAAATTTCTTTTGACTAGTGATAAGCTCATTTTGTGTTTATTTTGGGACTCATATTTAAAGTTTTTTTGTTAAAATTAATTAAATAATTCAAGGCATATTAATTCTTTTGTTCAAAAATATTTTCAAAATCTTGTGAATTGTATAAGCAATGGTTATTCAGAGGATAATACAACAATTAGAGAAAAATAAAGTCAAAATAAAGCAAAAAGGAGTGCCAGTAAATCATATCATGAAGCTCGGAGAAAAATTAAAAGCTGATGAAGAAGGAAATTGCTCAAAACGAAGAAAATAGTCAAAAAGGCAAAAAGAAAATCTCAAAAAGTGAAGAAAATCTGGAAAAGTGAAAAAGTCGCTGAAGGACGATCGTCCTTCTCGGAAAACGCCAATCCTCCGTGCCTATATATAGGCAGTCCAGATTATTTTGTGTCATATCGAAAAATCCAACAGTCTTCTTGTTTTATTCTTTAAAAAAGCCTTCCATGGTTGTATTAAGTCAAGATTTTAGAGGAGTTGGATTTTGTGTATAATTCAAGTTCACACAGTGTAATCTTTTGATTATTATTGTAAGTTTTCGTGATTAATTTTATTTTATAATAAAATTGTTGCCATGTCTAAATATTATTTTATGTTATATTCTAGTTTAATGGTTATCATGTTTACTTAATTTATTTAGGACTATGAATTGATGTAGGTGTCACGACCCAACCTCGGGGCCATGACTGGTGTCGTTTAGACACCTAGACCAACGTTCAAACACAAGTCTCATCCG
>JAOTQR010042059.1:0-50374 GCA_025774065.1 Solanum ossicruentum | reverse complement strand
TAGCATCATAATTATATAATGAATCTAACGACACTAAAATCAATTAATTCGGGTGAAAAGGGTAAAACAGTCCAAAAATTTCATCACCAGAAAAATACTATCAAAATCTAAAAATTTTAAAATAAAAATGTTCCCCAAGTGATAGGAATTCAATGGCGAAGACCAATTCAAAAACAGAGCTAACATGAGGATGAAATCTCATGTTAAAGTTTTTAAAATACATTAAAAATGCAGCAGTAAATCTGCACTTTTTACCTCAAATGAAGCAACAAAGTCTGTTTCTAAAGCTTCCACGGTGTTCTCCTCGGAAAAATATACAATTTAGCCTTTTGAATCGCTCAAATCCGATCAAAATTGAGATAGAAATCATTGGTTGAAGTTTAGGGAAAGTTTGCGATCTTCTCTCCTCTTTCTTGGAGAAAATCCTCAATCTTCGTAGTTCTTTTAAAGTGAAAGAACATGGAAGGATATTGATTGAAAGAATTATCTTTGATACTTGAATTCTTGACTTAGACTCTTTAGAATCCTTGATGAAGAACCATAATTTTTGAAGAAGAAGAGTCAAGAAATCCTTTCTTGGGATTCTTGAATTTATTTTCTTGAAACCCTAGGTTGTGATTTAAAATCCTATTAGAGCTTCATGAATAGATGAAAAAATTCGGGTTGGGTAGATTGAAATTCATGAAGAATGCTTACCTTAAGGAGGAATCATGGAAGCTAATCCTAACTTGATGATTTTCTTGATGATTCTTGAGCGTTTATGTTTAGGAGAGAAGGGAAAGGGTTTTGATAATGAAAACTGATGTTTTATATGTTTTGGGAAAAAAAACATAACCCCAAAGGTTTTAGGATAAAAATATCCTCAAATATTAAACAAAAAACATCATTAACTCATCCAGTGAGGGTCCGTGATGCGCTCCGGGCACGAAATTTCGGACAGCTCTGCACCTCTCTACTAAAATAGTCATAACTTTCTATTCCGAACACCGATTAATGATAAATTAAATATGTTAGAAAGCTAATTCGAATATCTTTGATTTGATATATTTTAGTTCATCCAACTCATTATACTTTAGGAGATATGATCATTTAAATTTGACCCTTCTATCGACTTATACAAAAACTTAGTTGCTAGAAATTCTTTGAACTTGGCTTGATGTAAAAGATCCCTTATGACTCTAAATCAAACATAATATACTTTAAATACTTAGGAATTAATCCTAGCATGTATATAGAACTTACAAGTCATTAGTTCACTTAACTTTTATAAAATCATACATTAGAACTACAACACCAAATCAACTCAATTCTATTCCCATACTAAGAAATTGACTTTAACATCTATTCTCAATTAAGAATCCTCAATTAAAATCCGATATCAAATGAAGGATGATTGGGTCTTAGCTAAAAAAAATTGGAGTGTTACATGTTGGTGTTCAATACTTGGTTTGTAGTCTTGGACTAGTTGAATCTTGTGAGGTCACACTCCAAGTGGGATGCCAATGATGTCAGCAATGGTCCACACAATAGCCTTTTTAAATTACTTGAGTATTACAATCAACACATTCAGTTGTTCATCATTAATAGCTAGAGCAACAATGATAGATAAAGTATTGTTAGCACCCAAAAACACATACCTCAGATTACATGTTGGTGTTCAATACTTGGTTTGTAGTCTTGGACTAGTTGAATCTTGTGAGGTCACACTCCAAGTGGGATGCCAATGATGCCATCAGTGGTCCACACAATAGCCTTTTTAAATTACTTGAGTATTACGATCAACACATTCATCTGTTCATCATTAATAGCTAGAGCAACAATGATAGATAAAGTATTGTTAGCACCCAAAAACACATACCTCAGATGGGCTAGAAGAGTCTTCAACTCCAACACTGGTGGCTTCTCATTGGATGGTCTAGTAGGTGGCGACTGTCGATTTTTCAGGTCCAGTTCAAGTTTAGCTTGGTGTCTAGTTAAACCAGATACTTCCAAGGATTTTTTTGCCTTATCATGATAAGGGACACTGTCACTCTAGAAATTCATTAAAACTGCTTCCAAAGTTTCAACACGCTGCTTTCTTTAATTGGCAACTCTTGTTTCACCTCATAAACACTCTCAATGACAGAGACTACTTTTATATCATCAATCTTCTTTGTGTGCTTACAAGCGTTGAAGATGACCTCATCATTACTCGATCTGAACTTGAGTTGATCCAACTCCATGTCCACTAGTGCTTGTCTAGTGGTGAGTAACGACCTTCCCAAGATGATTGGAATTTTGAAGTCAACATCACAATCCAAGATCACAAAGTCTGCTTGGAATATGAATTTTTCCACTTTGATGAGAATGTCATACAATATCCCCACAAGCTTTTTCACATTTTATCGGCCATTAACAACTTCATATTTATTGGAGTAGAGGCTCCTAAGCCTAACTTCTTGAATACTACAAGAGGCATTAAATTGATGCTGGTGCCTAAATCACATAATGCCTTTGCAAATTTGACATCTCCAATAGTACATGGTGTGGTAAATGATCTGGGAACTTCTCAGTATACACTAAAGACCTTGTTATTATCGCACTGCAATGCTAAAGCTCTTGAGAGAACTCTTGGCTCATAGTCCTCTTTTTTGTCACCAAGTCCTTCATAAACTTTGCATACCCAGACATTTTCTTTAATGCCTCAGTGAGAGAGATGTTGAAGGAAAGTTGCTTCAACATTGAGATGAAGTGCCGAAACTTACCTTCTTCCTCTTTCTTTTTGAGTCTCTGAAGGGAATGAGGGGGAGGTTTATATATGGGTTTTAACTTTAGTGGCATCATTACTACATCACTCACCCCATCTTTAGTTCTAGCAACTTCGGTCTGTACATCGTTACTATCAACCATCTCCTTGCGAACCTAATCATCATCAACTGGCATCAGTGGGTCAATGGTATGCTTTCCACCTTGTGGCATCATTGGTATGCACTACCTCTCATTCTTCAAATTATACACTGTACTATTGCTCAATGTACCTTTCTGATGCTATTTTAACTGAGTCGACATCTGACTAAACTGTTGCTCTAGCTGCTTGATAGCAACAAAATGAGATTCAATTTTTTAATTAATGTTGTAGATATCAGATTTTATCCCCTTCAGGATCTCATCCTAAGAGTCAGCCTTCTTCAATGTCATTCAATCATCTCCTCAATTCATGAGCTACAAGCACTAGAGTCACATTTGTGTAGTGACACATATGGATAGTTTCTGTAACCATCTCTGCATCCCCAATCAGCATCTCTGTCCTGGCCCCTATTCTTGTCATAGTAGCCTCGCCGATTATTGTCTGAAGGCGCCATCTCTGTTAAAGTTCCGACCTTGATTTCCTTGACTTTGGTGCCAATACTCTTAATAAGGCCCTTGGGTGTTTCCGGAAACCCCCCCCCCCCCCATTTAATCAGTGACAAAGCAAGTGTCCTCCTCATAGTAGGGCTTCTCATACATGAGTGCTCGTGGAGGCTGATAATTGACTGCATTCATACCTTCTTGGCTTTTCTTCATCAACAACACCACATTAGTACTAATTCGAGCAAGCTCTTGCATCATCTCCTTATTAATTTTGCCTGCTCAGAATTAGTAGAAAGAGATCTTAATTGTCGATTTGTCTCTAGTCCCCTAAGCACAGTTTGTCTTGAACACTTTCTCCAATCCCTCAGCTATAATAGGAAATGGACAATCTAAAAATGAGCCACCCATGATAGTGTCAGTGACAACTTGTCTATTTTCATCCAGGGCTTGATAGAAGATTTCCACCAAGGCATCATCAACGATCTTGTTCTTAGGGACACTCCTCAGGCACTTTGTAAACATATCCCACATAGTGCTGATCGAATCACCTGGCAACTGCTTGAAGATGTTGATCTAATCCTTCAACTTCAACTTCATCGGCCTAGGAAAGAACCTCTCCAAAAAGGCCTTTTGAATTTTTGGCCAATTGGTGATTGAACTCTGCGGGAGCTCGGATAATCATAGTGTCACTTTTCTCATGAGAAATAATGGTAAGACATAGAGTCCGATGGCATCCATGGACAGAATCTGGCTCCCCATCATACTCTTGTAGATGAAGATGACATTGTGTAGTTAGTTATGCATATCCTCTGATGTTAAGCCCACAAACAACCCTTTGTTCTTCAACATTTGAAGTAACCCACTCGAAACTACAAATTTTGTGGCATCCGATAATGGAGATAACATGATTGCTCTTGTAACACCCCCTAATTCTTTCCTACCTGATATGGATGTAGATATGCAGGAGATGCTGAGAAAAAATTTGAGAAAAAGCTACAGAAGCTGATTTACGAGAGACATTACGAATCGTAAAGGGTTTACGAGTCATAAAAGGAGTCTCATAGGAAATTCTAGTAACTCTAAGTTTCAAGACTTCAGTTTACGGGAGGAGTTTGCGACTCGTAGAACCCTTTACGAGTTGTAGAACCCTTTACGACTTATGGAGGAGAATTTCGTCATAACTTCTAGTGACTTGGATTGCAGGTTCATCTTGCTTATAAGGAGGAGTTTACAACTCATAAAATACATTACAACTCGTAAGATGAGGTTTCATACTAATTTCTAGTGACTCTAACTTTCCGATCCCTACACTACTAAAAACCTATCAAAAAGCATCGGACTACGTCGCTTTTTTGGCAACAAGCGACAAAAAAGTGACGCAGATGGCTCTGTCTCTTTTTTCCTCATCATTTTCTTAAAAGCGTCGGACAGCGTCGCCAAAAAGCGACGTAGTCCGTCACCCAGAAAAATAAAAATAAAATGTAAACAAAGTCCGTTGATTTTTTGTTATTTTTTATTTATTTATTTTTGCGACAGACTGCATGACAAATTTTAAAAAATAATATTCTTAAAATAAATAAAATTTTAAAAGAATTTCTGGGTTTTTAAGCAAAAATTTCTAGAAAAGTGACGGATTAAGCAATGTCGTCTGTCACCTTTTTGGGAATTTTTTTTAAAAAAATTACAGAAAAGTGACGGACTTAACGACCCTATCAATCGCTTTTCTGCAATTATTTTGACAGCAAAAACCTTCAATTTCTACTGCCCACCTGTATTAAAATACAAAATACATAATCTTTCAAAACTAGTTTAATATACCAGTACAACACAATCAACAACAGCTAAATCATTCAAAATACATATTAATAAGCACAATTAAACATAAAGAACATAGAAATTCATAATTTACAACGTTTTAAATAGTGTCAAAGTTCAACAAAAATTCTAAATGGTCCAAAACTAAAATAGAAGGGAACTAGGGGCTATTTTCAACAAGATCATCCATACTCTCATTGGATGAGGACCGTCGGACTAGCCTGAGCATTTGTTGCTTGAGTTCGGCATATTCCTGCGCCCTTTGTGCTTCAGATTCTACCAATGCACTTGTAAGTTCTTCAACTTTTTGAATCATGATAGCAACTTAAACAAATTAAAGCAACAGTGCAAATTAATTTCAACATTTCAACTAAATCAGAGCTAAAGTGCGAATTAATTCCAACAACAATCACAATATCACAAAAAAAGGATAAGTGTCAGCACTAGATGGACAAAAATCAATTTAGCAAGAAAATTAATTTTTTCATCAATAGGATCAACCAGTGTTGTCACTTATACCAAACAAACACATTATGACAATCCAAAATACGTTAAGTGTCAACAGTAGATGGACACAAATTGATTTTGAAAGAAAATCAATTTTGTGATCAATAGGATCAACTAGTGTTGTCACTTATATCAAACAAATTCATTATGACAATCCAAAAATAAGATAAGTGTTAACATTAGATGGACAAAAATCGATTTCGCAAGAAAATCAATTTTGGCATCAATTGGATCAACTAGTGTTGTCACTTATGCCAAATCAACTCAATATAAAAAATAAAATAAAAAGTGACAATACTAGATAGACACAAATCGATTTTGCAAGAAATCAATTTTGTCATCAATAGGATCAACTAGTGTTGTCACTTATGCCACACAAAACTCATTATCACTATAGCAATACTTTAAAAAAACTATGCAAATATTTATAAATACATAATAATTAAAATTTTATTGAAATAATACCTCAACTTTTTATTTTTAATTATGCTCGTGGTACTTTTATTGGTGGTGCTGGCGAATATTGATAACCTAAAATTTCAAGTATAATTAAAGCACATTATATATAAGAACAAAGTTCACAAATAAAGTTCAAAATTAAATCTAAGTTCTACTTAGAAAGAATAAACATCAATTACCAACAATACATTAAAATTCAATATGATATTCTAACAAAAAAGTAAATCATGACTCCAAGTTCCAACAAAATAAACAATGATCAAATATGAAAAAAATAGAACAATAGGAATAGCAAATGAACAAAGTAAACACATGAAAATATAGTGGATATAGCAAAGTTTAATAAATATTATAAAATATGCTAAGACTCAGAAAATGAAAATTAACAATGACAAAATTTATTAAGAACTAGAACAATCATAAGTATTCATCAAAATTTAAAATAAACAAAAGGATTTGTTTTTTCAAAATATAGGAAATACAATATGTATTAAAAAATAAGCACTAGGAAAAAAATAATGAGATGACAATCCAATATTATAACATACAATTTTATATTATTGCATTAAAAGAAAATGTCAATGATATAACAAGATGAGTCCAAAATCAAGATTATGCTAAATCATATAACAATGTTAATATTTTAGTATTTCTAATCAAAGAAATAACTAAGATGAAATTTGAAAATAAATATGCATCTATGTCAATCATAAGATTTATCTACATCTACAACTTACCAATTTATAAATTAAAAGAAAAATGCAACAGATGAAAAAGATGCTCAAATCATTATCAAAAAAATTAAATTAACTATTAATAATATCAAAATCAACCCAAAGAAAACAACGAACAGAAATACAAAACAAATGAACTATACTTGCTTGAGAAGTGAACAAATGATTGGACCAGTTACAAATCGAAGATGGAGCTTGTTGCCGTCATTGTCGTCTCCAGATCTGCGTGGTTGGTTGTTCTAGTTCGCTGTTAAGGCAGAAGAGCAGTGGCAGAGGCTACGAGGTGATTTTGAGGTAGAGATAGTGAGAAAAGGGCTTTTGGTCGGAGATAGTTGATGACAGGGCAGAAGGAAGAGGAAGAGACAGGCAGAGATGGAGGAGTTGGAAGGGTGGCGACAGAGTTTTTCTGGCAAGGAAGCGTAGGTGGTGAGGTGTAAAGATGGAGAAAATGGAGCAAAAAAATGGAGTGAAAGGGGTGGGGGGCTGGTTGGCTGGGTCTTTGAAAGAAAGGAAAGTAAAAAAAAAAAGACAAGGGTTTGGGGAACTTCGGGGTCATTAAAATGCAAAAATAATAATAAAAAACTCTAATTAATCTAGACCATCTGATAAAAAATCAATCAAGGGATGAGATGCACACAAAATAATTAAAAAAATATTTTTTATTATTTTGATCGTGACCAAAACAAGCGATGGACTAGGCGATGCCATTCGTCGCTATTATTTTTTCTAAAATAATTATTTTAATAAAAATAGTGACAGAAAGTCTCACTTTGTCCGTTACAATTTTTTAGAATTAAAAATATAATTATACATATTTATGACGGATAGCGTCGCAATGATATGAAATAATTATATATTAAATAAAAAACAATTGGTGGAAAAGTCTGCCAAAAATTGCGACGGACATATAGATGTTGTTCAATTCTTTTTATTATCAAATATTTCTTCAAAAAAATTATATATAAAAGCGACGGACTGCATCCTTTAGTCCGTCGCTTTTTAGGAGTTTTTTTAGTAGTGCTAGTTTATGAGAGACCTTCTATGACTCATAAAATCATCTACGACTCGTAGAAGGGACCTTGCAGACCCTAACAACCGTTTTAGTGAGGGGTATTCTTATCCATTCTGATTCTTATTTAAATAAATCCCTAGTCATTTTGGGCAAAGATAGGGTCTTAAAACAAACCCTAAGGATATTCATTCTTCATTCCACACTTGGGTTTTCTTAAGAGCAAAAGGAGAGGAGAAAGAACTAGGATTTTTTATTCAAGTACAAGGATTGATTGAAGATCGATTGTTTCTTCAAATCATAGGTATGTAGGCTTACCAAAATGTGAAATTTCTTACTTCACATGCCCCTTCAACATCTTAAGTCAAGATTTGGAAAAGAGTTGAGATTTGAGATATTCTACTACCCTTTGAATCTTTGTTTTCATCATCTTATTATATCACATAAGATAATTACTATATTGCATGAGTATTAATATGAGATTTATACATGTATTTCATACTTGATAGCATGAATCCTAAATCATATGATTCTATGAAATTCTATTCATATCATCAAATATTTGAGTTGATGTAAATTGGGCGTTTAGAGTTGAGTAATTCTAGCATGATTGAGTATGAGGAGCATGTTGTATTGAGTCACATATATTACTACATATGAGTATTTTTCTTGCACTACCTGAGGAGTCATGTTGAGTGAGTCTAAGTGACTTTTGAGTCTGAGTTGAACCTAATGATTTGAATTGATTTAATGAGCTGATGAATGATTGAGATGAGATACCCCAAAGGGATTGAGTTTTGAGTTAATTGATGAGTTGAGTTTTGAGTTGATTGATAAGTCGAGCATATTTTATCCTTGGGAGGAGTATCAAGCACCAAGAAGGGAGCGAGTATACATCTACTTACCCAGAAAACTACATTGCTAGTGTAGAATAGTCATTACAGCTCATTCTGGCGACTCTAGTCCCGCAAGTGGACATTTATTATGGATCCATGAGAGAGTTGATTGCCCTTTTTCGTGGAAAGTTAAGGTCGAGCATGTCAACAATGTCGAATTCATTTTGTATCTCCTAATTAAATGTGGTGGGTTGAGAATGCCGGTTAAGAGAAACTCCCAAGCAACACTGATTGAGTATGCCATTTCAAACTGAGTCTATTTTTTACTGAGTACACTTTGAAAAGTATGATTTACCAAAACTTACATATTGAGTCGAGCATAAGTTGAAGAGTCGAGATGAGTAAGTTGAGCTTTATTTTCATGAGCTATTTTACATATCAATATATTCCATGTACAAATGTCCATTTAGGCCAACATCGTTGTATGATGCAGATACATGTGATAGAGGACTTCATCCACTGCATCATTGAGGTCCAGATCAGTACACTCTAGAGTTGGTGAGCCCCTCCTTGCATTTTGTAGGAGCCCTTTTTATTTTTCTTATTTTCAATTGAGTACTTATTTTCTTTGATTTGAGGTGCCCATGGCCTGTCATGGCACCATCTATACTTGTCGAGTAGAGGCTTCATAGACACTGAGTGGATGATTATCGAGTATTTTTTATTCCATACTTATTTATTGAATACTATGAATAGTTGAATTACATTTGTTTCATATATTGCCTTCCTATTTGAGTTATTCTTTCGTTGTTGAACTGATGTGACGATGAGGCCGGTGGTTCTCTTAGGGAATCAGCAATGGTCCTTCAAGTGCTGGCCACACTATGGGTACCCTTCCTAGGCGTGATAAACTTGGTATCAGAGCACAGAGTTCAAGAGTCTAAGGGAGTCTATGAAGCCATGTCTAGTAGAGTCTTTTTTATTAGTGTGTTGTGCATCACACTTAATAAGTGGGAGGTTATAGAACATTAGAAATGGTTACACTTCTTTGATATTTTGAATTCGTGCGATAGAGTTGAAAGCTCTATAAACTTTGTTTCTAACTCATGCACTACACGATTACATATCATGCCTCCAAGTCGCACCGTGACCCAGAGAAATGCTTCAGCTATCACTATTGAGAACCCTACCTCAAATGTGCCTCCTTATATGGAAACGAGGGGCCGAGGCCAACCAGCAAGGTCTACTTTCCTGTGACACCTACTGCTTCACCTACTCCCACCACATAGGCTGACTTTAGAGAAGCTATCGCCATGCTCACACAGTTGGTAGCTGCCCATAGCGGGAGCCAGGGTTTACAGACTCATAGTTCTAGCTCTAATGAGCCAACAATTGCCTCCAAACTAAGAGGCTTTCTAAGGATGAACCTACCTATCTTCATGGCGTCAAAGGTTGAGGAGGACCCTCAGAATTTTATTGATGAGATGTGGAAGGTGCTGAAAACTATGTATGCAACTGAGACTGAGGGAGTTGAGCTTGCTTCTTATCACGATAGGGATGTTGCTAATGTTTGGTACAATCAGTGGGAGAAAGGTCATTTTGAGGATGCTGAGCACGCTACTTGGGAAGAGTTTGAGAGTGCCTTTCTTGATCACTTCTTTCCTTAGGAGTTGAGAGAGGCAAAGGTTGAGTAGTTTATGTACCTAAAACAAAAGGGGATGACTGTTAAAGAGTATAGTCTGAAGTTCATCCAATTATCTAGGTATGCCCCAGAGATGGTCCAAGATATTAGCGCAAGGATGAGGAAATTCATGTCCGGATTGGGTAAGCAAGTGAAGATTAGAGTGCGAGGCGGCATTATCAATTCTTGGTATGGATATCTCCAGAATAATGGTTTATGCCCTGCAGATTGAGGAGGATAAGAAAAAAGATAGAAAGGAGCACTTGAGTAAGAAGGCCAGATCAACAGGGCCTAAGCCTACCCAAACTAAGAAGGGTAAGGGATACATGTCTTATTTCCAGAAGAGGTCTTTTAGCTATGCACCGTCTACAGCTAGTGCACCAAAACCAAGCTAGGTCCCAAGGTCAGCCAAACTTTAGGGAACATGGTGCATAATCTCAAGCAAGTGCAACCCTTGGCTCTAAAAAGAAGCTACCTTGTACGAAATGTGGCAGGATGCATTTGGGATAATATAGAAAGGAACGGAATAGTTGCTACAAGTATGGACAACCAGGCCATTTTTAGAGGAAGTGTCTGATGTGGGCAATAAGGCCCAGTCCTCTACCACAACACCACCAGTGAGGGGTAACCAGAGAGTACTATACCAAGGGCAGGCGGTGGGACAAACCATCTATATGCGATGGGAAACCGACAGGATCAAGAGGTGCACCAGATGTTGTGAACGATATGCTTCGAGTCTTTACCTTTCCTTGCTATGCTTTACTTTATCCAGGTGAAACTTGTTCTTTTGTGACGGCATATATGGTGAGTAAATTTGAGATTCTTCCTGAGTGTTTGCTTGATCCATTTTCTATTTCTACTCCTGTTGGTGAGTTCATTCGAGTTGAGAGGATCTATAGAGATAAAGTGGTATCCATCTATCATAGGGACACTCTTGTTGACTTGATTGAGTTGGAGATGGTTGATTTTGATGTGATCCTTAGTATGGATTGGCTCACGCTTGCTATGCCTCTGTTGATTCCGAACTCAGACTGTCAAATTTCCATTCTGAAATGAGTATGTTATTGAATGGAAGGGAAATTCTATCATGCCACAAGGTAAGTTTATTTCTTACCTCAAGGCCCGACGACTTATTACTAAAGAATGTATGTATCACCTTATGCGAGTCAACTCTGATGATATTAAGTCCCCTTCTCTTAAGTCTTTTCCGATTGTGAGTGAGTTTCCAAATGTGTTCCTTGAGGATCTGCCCAAAGTCCCTCCTGATAGGGAGATCAACTTCAGAATTGATGTCCTCTCGGATACCCAGCCTATTTCTATTCCGCCATATAGATGGTCCCTACACAGTTGAAAGAGTTAAAGGAGTAGTTGAGGGATTTGAACGAGAAAGGATTCATAAGGTCGAGTGTCTCTCCGTGGGGTGCTTCAGTCTTGTTCGTGCAAAAAAAAGGATTTTTCCCTGAGGGTGTGTATTGATTAATGTCAATTGAATAAGGTGACTATTAAGAATAAGTATCCCCTTTCGAGGATTGATGACTTATTTGACAAACTTCAGGGTGCCACTGTTTTCTCTAAGATAGACCTCAGATCATGTTATCATCAGTTGAAAGAAATAGAATGTGACATCCTGAAGATGCCTTTTCAAACTTAATATGGTCATTTTGAGTTCTTAGTGATGTCATTTGGGTTGACAAATGCACCCGCAACTTTTATGGACCTGATGAATAGAGTATTCAAACAATATCTAGACATGTTTGTGATCACATTCATTGACGATATCTTGGTGTATTACAGAGATGAGGAGGAGCATACCAGTCACCTAAAGATCACTTTGTAGACACTTCGAGACAATGAGTTATATGCAATGTTTTCTAATTGTGAATTTTGGCTCAAATCTCTGGTTTTCTTAAATCACATGATTTTTGGAGATGAAATTCATATATACTTGAAAGATTGAGGCAGTTAAGAATTGGCCAAGACCAACATCTCCAATGGATATAAGGATCTTTCTGGGATTGGATGGATATTATCGGAGGTTTGTTGAGGGATTTTCTTCCATATCCACACCATTGACCAAATTGGCTCAGAAGAAGGTAAAGTTTCAATGGTCTAATGAGTGTCAGAAGAGTTTCCAAGAGTGAAAGACGAGGTTAACCACTACATCAGTGTTCACCTTGCCTGATGGAATAGATTGATTTATTATCTACTATGATGCTTTGAGAGTAGGGTTGGGATATGTGTTGATGCAGAAGGGATATGTTATTGCCTATGCTTCTAGACAACTTAAGGTGCATGAGAAAAATTATCCCACCCACAACTTGGAGTTGGTGGCCGTGGTGTTTGCTCTCAAATTATGGCACCACAACCTATATGGAGCATATGTTGATGTATTCACATACCACAGGAGCCTACAATAAATCTTCACCCAGAAGGAACTTAATCTAAGGCAGAGGAGATGGCTTGAGATACTTAAAGACAATGACATGAGTATCCTCTACTATCCAGGTAAAGCTAATGTGGTTTCTGATGCTCTTAACAGGTTGTCCATGGGAAGCACCACCCATGTGGGAGAGAAGAAGAGAGAGTAAGCCAAAATGGTTCACAAACTAGCACAAATAGGAGTCTAATTAGATGAATCAGGCAAAGGAGGTATTCTTGTGCAAAATGTTCGGCATCATCTCCAATAGTGGAGATGAAGGGAAACAAGATCAAGATCTTGTCTTATTGCAGTTGAAAGAGGATGTGCATAAGAAAAAGGTAATAGCTTTCACCAAAGAGGGAGATGGAGTATTGAGGTATCAAGGCAGATTATGTGTTCTCGATATTAATGGTGTTAGAGAGAGGATTATGGTAGTGGCCCACAGTTCTAGATATTCCATCCATCCAGGGTTGACTAAGATGTACCATGATTTGAGGGAAGTCTACTGGTGGAGTAGAATGAAGAGAGATATTGCTGAGTTCATTTCCAAGTGCCCGAATTGCCAACAAGTCAAAGTTGAGCACCAAAGGCCATGCAAAGTGGCTTAGAAGTTTGAGATTCTAGAATGGAAGTGGGAGATAAGTAACATGGACTTTGTCACCAATTTGTTGAGGTCTCACAGATAGCATAATTCAATATGGGTGATAGTTGATCAGATGACTAAGTTTGCACACTTCTTAGTAGTCAAGACGACTGACACCGTAGAAGATTATGCCCGACTCTATATAAAGGAGGTTGTTAGATTGTATGGGGTCCCTTTGTCCATCATCTCTGATAGTGGAGCCTAATTCACCACACAGTTTTGGAGATCGTTTCAGAGGGGTTTGGGTACGAAAGTGCACCTTAACACTGCCTTTCACCCATAAACGGATGGCCAAGTAAAGCATTCTATTCAAATGTTGGAGGGCATATTGAGACCATGAACCATTGACTTTAAAGGTAATTTGGATGACCACTTACCCTTGATTGAGTTTGCCAACAGTTTCCATTCGAGCATTCAAATGGCCCCATATGAGGCACTCTATGGGAGGAGGTGTAGGTCGCCGATTGAATGGTTTGAGGTAGGTGAAGCGAAGTTGATTGGACCATACTTGGTTCATCAACCTATAGAGAAGGTGAAAATCATTTGAGAAAGATTGTGGACTGCACAAAGTCGATAGAAATCCTACACTGATGTTAGAAGAAGAGACTTAGAGTTTGAGGTCAATGATTGGGTGTGTTTGAAAGTCTCACCCATGAAGGGTGTAATAAGATTCAATAAGAAAGGAAAGTTGAGTCTGAGGTACGTTGGCCCTTATCAGATCATAAAGAGAGTGGGCAATGTGGCACATGAGTTAGAACTACCATCAGAGTTAGAGGCTATTCACCCAATTTTCCATATTTCCATGTTCAAGAAGTGTTTGGGAGATCCAAAATTGATTGTGCCTGTTGAGAATACTAAAGTGAAAGATAGTTTGAGATATACAGAGGTTCCTCTCCAAATCCTTGATCATCAGGTTCGAAAGTTGGGAAGTAAAGAGGTTGCATTTGTCAAAGTGTTGTGGAAGAATCAACTCGTAGAAGAAGCTACATGGGAGGCGGAAGTGGACATGAAGGCCAAATACCCTCATTTGTTCTACCTTATTGAGAGAGTTGATGGCAATGATTTCCTCTAAATTCTTTAATTTCTATTCCTTAAGTCCTTTTCATTCCCATATGATAGACAATAGAGTTCTAGAGTTCGAGTGAGGATCGTTGTGATTTGTGTACTGCTTGATTGTTTTATTTGTAAATTTCTTGATTACTTGATTATATAAGTGAGGTGAGTGCTGGTCGATTGTTATAGTTCATAGGGAGATTCGTTCCATACATTAAATCCCTAGATTTCTCTTCATTCGAGGACGAATGATCCCAAGGGGGAGATAATGTAACACCCTCTAATTTTTTTCTACCTGACATAGACGTAGATTTGTAGGAGATGCTGAGAAAAAATCTAAGAAAAGGCTACAAAAATTGATTTACGAGAGACATTACGACTCATAGAGAGGTTTCTGAGTCATAAAAGGGATCTTGTAGGGAATTCCAGTAATGCTGATTTTTAAGAACCTTCAATTTACTAGAGGAGTGTATGACTCATCTTGCCTACGAGGAAGAGCTTATGACTCATTAAACACATTATGACTCGTGAGATGAGGTTTCGTACTGTCCAGCGACTCTGACTTTTCGATTCCTGTTTACGAGGGGCCTTATACAACTCATAGATGGAGCCTCATAGACCCTAACAATAGTTTAAATAAGGGGTACTTTTATTTATTTTGATTCTTATTTAAATAATTCCCTATTTGTTTTGGGCATGGATAGGGTCTTAAAACAAACCCTAAGGGTATTCATTCTTCATTCCATACATGGGTTTTCTTGAGACAAAAAGGAGAGGAGAAAGAGCTAGGGTTTTTAATTCAAGCACAAGGATTGATTGAAGTATGATTGTTTCTTCAATTCCTAGGTATGTAAGGCTTACCAAGATGTAAAATTCCTTTCTTCATATGCCCCTTCAACATCTTAAGTGAAGATTTGGAAAAGGGTTGAGATTTGAGAAAATTTACTACCCTAACTTTGAATCGTTGTTTTCATCATGAGGTCTTATTATATCACATGAGATAATTGCTATATTGCATGAGTATTACTATGAGATTTGCACATATATTTCATACTTGATAGCATAAATCCTAAATCACATGATTCTATGAAATTTTATTCATATCATCGAATATTTGAGTTGACATAAATTGAGCATTTAGAGTTGAGTAATTTGAGCATTATTGAGTATGAGAAGCATGTTACATTGAGTCACATATATTACTATATATGAGTACTTTGCCTGCACTACCTAAGGAGTCATGTTGAGTGAGTCTAAATGACCTTAGCGTTTGAGTTGATCTTGATGATTTGCATTGATTTAATGAGTTGATAAATGATTGTGATAAGTTGAGATGAGATACCCAAAAGGGGTTGAGTTCTGAGTTGTTTGATGAGTTGAGTTTTGAGTTGATTGATGAGTTAAGTTTTGTGTTAATTGATGAGTTGAGGATATTTTAGACTTGGGAGGAGTAATGAGCACCGAGTGGGGAGCGAGTATGCCTCTACTTTAACTCACAGAACTATGTTTCCAGCATAGGATAGTAGTCATAGCTCATTTTAGCAACTCTAGTCTCGCAAGTGGACATTTATTATGGATCCATGAGAGAGTTGATCGCCTTTTTTTGTGGCAAGTTAAGGGCGGGCATGGCAATAACGTCAAATTCATTGTGCATCACCTAATTAAAGGTGGTGGGATGAGGATGTTGGCTAAGAGAAACTACCAAGCAACACTATTTGAGCATATCATTTCAAACTAAGTCTATTTTTACTTAGTACACTTTTAAAAGTATTATTTACCAAAACTTGCATATTGAGTTGAGCATGAGTTGAGGAGATTAGTAAGTTGAGCTTTATTTTCTTGAGCTATTTTACCCACTAGTATATTCCATGTACTGACGTTCATTTAGGCCTGCATCATTTTATGATGCAGATGCCGATGATAGAGGACTTCAGCCCGCACATCATTGATGTCCAGATCAATATACTCTAGAGTTGGTGAGCCCATCCTTGCATTATGGAGAAACCCTTTTTATTCTTATTATTTTCATTTGAGTACTTATTTTCTTTGATTTGAGATGCCCATGGTCTATCATGACACTATCTAGACTTGTTAAGTAGAGGCTTCATAGACTGTAAGTAGAGAATTGTCGAGTATTTTGTATTCTAATCTTATTTACTGAATACTATGAGTAGTTAAATTACATTTGTTTCATATAATGCCTTCCTATTTAAGTTATTATTTAGTTGTCGAGTTGATGTAACGATGAGGCCAAGTGGTTCTCTTGGGGAATCAACAATGGTCCTTCAAGTGCCGGTCATGCAAAGGTACCCTCCCGAGGCGTGAAAGCTCTGGTGAAATCCATCGCCATAGGGTCAAGCCTGTGTTAATTTCATGTTTTTGTCGCGGCTTAAAGATCCTATGGTGATGGATTCATATCCTTAAGTGGTGGTAGTGGGTTCTCATTATTTGCATTTAGTGCTGTATTTACGGCATCATTTACAGTGTTATTCACATTGTTGTGCGCCATTCTTCTCAATGTCTTCTGGATCTCAGGGTCAAAGAGAGTCAAGGGATTGCCTCTACTATGAGTGGTGTGCATACACTACACCTATACACTAAAACAAAACAAAAATAACAAGAAACATAAAATAAGGAAATTAAGGATTAATTCTTGAATTACACAAATTAAATCAATCTAAAAGTCGTATTCCTGGCAACGGTGCCAAAATTTTGGCGTATCCCTTTTGAAGGTATAAGCGGTCATTGTCAAAATATATAACCTAAGCGAGGTTAGGGTCGATTCCACAGGAATATGATCTAGGCCTGTGGTATTTACGAGCAAGTTGAATAGATTAACCTACTTATCTCCTGAAAGCAGGAGGGGGGGTTTGTAATTTCAAGAAATAAACCTAAACTAGAAGCAAATGTTGTGAGCCAGTGAGGGAAGTAACTAGGGTATTGTGTTCCCCATGAATTTCTAACATAGTATCACCAGATAGTCAGAATTTTTTCTAGCGTGTAGCATGCAAAACAATAAGTTAAATTTACCAAACCCTTTGATCTAGGAGAGAGGTAAATTTCACTATATGATTTGACTATCCTCCCAGTGTAACATTACTAACCCTTACCTTTTCTTCCAATGCAATCTCTTCTATATCTAGTGTGGTTGATTAGACAAGAGGGATCACATCGCATCCTGTTAATTAATCTCTTTTCTATACATTACTACCTTGATCCAGTCAGTATGAATTAGATGGGTTCTAACGTTGGCCACCACTAAAAACACTCATAACGAAGAAACTTAATTAATACATGCATGCACACTTTTCAAAGATTATATATTATCTAGTTTTACCTTGTTAGTTCTTCATGGTTCCCACAATCGTAGTTGTAGATTTAGCTATGCATAATCATTGTAGATGAAAGAATCATGTTATAGAATAGCATAATTGAACACTTACAATAATGAAATTAAGAACATGAAATCCAAATCTCTCCAAAAGAAATCACAATGTAATGCTTCAATCTAAAAATCACAAAAGATAAAGTCTCAAAAGTGTTTCTCTGTTCTCTTATGTGTCTCTCTGCTAAAAAGACCTAAAAACCTATTTATAATAAGTAAAATACAAATTCAAAATGAAATAGGAAAGTAGATGCGATAGCTTCTACAGACTGGGTTACAGGCCGTATAAAGAACCACAACCCATACTTGGGCTTCGTACTCTACAACTTCCAAAAATTAACTTCCCTTCTACGAGACCTCTTTACGGGCTGTGTTTAGATCTATGTCCCATGGAGGGTTTCGTCTGCCAAATTTTCTAAAACTCTTTGATTTTTGATCCTCTAGGCGTGCAAACAATCCACGACTCATGAAAGATTCTATGGCTGGTCTGACAGTTTGTGGATGCAATATCTACGACTTGGCCCTTCACTAGATCTCATTAACAAAACCTCTCTACGGCTCATGGAAATAACTGTGGCCCGTAGAGTATCCCATAAGTCCTCAAAAACTGCAAATATGTAGAATTTTGCCACAAATCATACCAAATCCTATAATCCTGCAAGAAAAACATAAAAACACATCAAACCCACTAATATCTCTTTGAGAACATATAAAATTTCAAGTTTTAGGCATCATAATTGCTGCAATTTTTCAGCATATCATCCTCAATTGATGATAACTGGATCTCAAATCAATTTTGAAGAAATGAGTATCCCCTTGTAGTTGATCAAATAAATCATCTATACTTGGAAGGGGATACTTGTTCTTGTTGAGTTGTTGATAATTAATGCATGACCCATCCTTCTTCCTTACAAATAATAGTGACACAGCCTATACCGGTAGATTAATTCTAATGAAGCCCTTCTCCAATAAATCTTTTAGTTTCTCCTTTAACTCCTTTAATTCCACGAAGCCATTCTATAAGGAGGGATTGAGATAGGTTGAGTATCGGGTAAAAGGTCTATTCTAGAGTCTATCTCCCTTTCAAGAAGAACACCTGGTAACTCATTTGGGAAGACATTAGGAAATTCAGTTTCAATGAGGACCAACTCAAGAGAAGGAACTATGGAAGAAACATCTTTGACCCTCACCAAGTGGTAGATGCACCCCTTGGAAATCATTTTGCGGGATTATACAAAAAAAAATGAATCGACCCCTACACAAAGATCTAGTTGCTACCCTCTTATTAAAGAACTGGCTCATTAGATAATTGGAATTTAACCCTATGGGTTCTACATTAGTTGGAGGCATAAGAAGCATACAACTAATCCATCCCCAAAATCACATTGAAGTCTACCATGGAAAGCTCTACTAAGTTACGTAGAATCACTTTATTCAAGATAGAAATAAGAAAACCTCTATAGACTCTTCAGACTATGATAGACTCTCCTATGGGGTTACTTACCTCATAGGGCTCATGGAGGACTTTGGGACATGCATGAAAATTATATGCAAGGAATGGGGTTACAAATGCATCATAATCAAAAAGTGCATATGCATCATAATCAAGAACTCTTAACATACCGGTAACCACATCCGAAGCTTCTTCAACTCTTAGTAACCATGAAGAGCATAGGATCTATTGGTCCTTTGGGTGCCTTGAACTGGAACCCTTTGGACTTGAGGCCTTGTGTCTCCTCGCCTACAATCATTAGCATGGTGGCCAGTCTTTCTACAAGTGAAGGAAACATTTGACCCAGCCAGTCATTCTCCTCTGTGAGGCTTTCCGCACTCAGGGCAATTTGAACTTTGGGGCTTGGGAGCCACCCCCTTATCCTTCCAGGAGAGGAGTATTGGTGGATCCTTACCCATCTTGATTTTGTCCAGAGAGTAACTCCCAGCTTTCTCTCGAGTCCTATTGGACTCCCTTGCCCTTTCACAAAGCTTCTCTTTGTCAATTTGCTCTACGTACATCATCAAGCAGGAAATGTCCATCTCCTTGACCAACATGGTCGTCTTGAACTCCTTGTAAACCAACTCAAAGACACCCGAAATAAACTTTCTCATGTAATCCCTCAAATCCGTGACTATGAATGGAGCATAATTTGGAAATTTAGTGAATTTGAAGCCATACTCCCTCGCGCTCATGCTCCCTTGCTTCAAGTTGATGAATTCCTATGCCTTTTCCTGGCTAAGATTAATGGGTTAGAACCGATGCAAAAAAATTTAATTGATTTACACCTAACAAATAGAATACGCTCCTTGACCTCTTTCGCTAGCCTACTGCTCGAACCAAATCTTAGCCACTCCTTTGAGTTAGTAGGCCCTCAACTCGGCCGACTCTTTAGATAGAATGCATATCACTGCCACAACATGATAAGCTTCCTCAATAAACTCAATAGGATCCTCGTCCATCTTTGACCCATGAAATTTTGATGGGTTCATCGTGAAGTCACATACTCTTGTGGCCAGAGTAGGCACTTAAAGAGGAACAAACACCTCCTAATTTTCCTAGTTGGCCAAGGCTTGGGCCAATAAAGTGAATATAGCTCGTAACTCCCATGTGATAATCCATCATCCTGCTAAAGTGGAGGGACTTATTCCTTGAGAATACCTCGCTGATGGGGAGCTCTTTGTGGCGGTATGATCTAGAAGCAACAAAAATCTCATCGTTAGTTACCGCAAAACTTTATTTACCTCTAAGGCACGACAAGAATAAGAAATAAAGAAGACTTTCCTAAACCATCTCATAGACTCTAACTCAATATAGTGGCGCACTTCACAACCTTGAATGAGACTCTACGCTACATGGTATGCATGGATATCCAAGGAATATTTAAAACCCTCATGCTCAGGTACTAAGTTTTTATTGACCCGACCCAGGGGCCTAGTCGTCACATGATGAATGAGACACCTGAAGGCACCTCACCCAAGCCATCTCCTGCATCTTAAGCATTCATAGGTATTTAAGTAAAACTTTTGGAAAAGAAAATGGGGAAAATGGTCTAAAGGTCAATTTTTGACAATGAAGCAACATTAAAAGTAGTGGAAATACTACAATCAATTTGTTTGTTCATATGCATACCATCTAAATCCTAAACAAATGGGACTGGTATAGGTTGATCTCTATTGAATAAAAACGAATCCTTAATAAGGGAACATAGAAAGTAAAAGCCTCAAAAAGGCCATAAATACATTGTCTTAGACAAAGCAAAGATACAAGGTAGAAGAAACAGTGGAGGAGTCCCAAACTTAATAAGTTTTTAGTGTTGGACACCAAAAACTTACCTCGAGCTGGTGGAGGAGTGCCTATCCCTACGCGACTAAATCATGCAGGTAAAATATGTGTTAGCACATTGGACTATACTATGTATGTGAGATGCAATGCATGGATAAAATTATAATGCCATCATTATTAAACATAACATATAAGGATGCATAGAATGAAAGATACATAAGCAAAGCTTAAACATGCACAAGGAATATGGCTCAAGATCAATATGAGACAATGCAAAAAAATGAACATAAGGTGAAGACCTAGCAAAAGACCATAAGCTTGTGGGAATGAATCTTAACTGACATATAAGACCATGTGAGCTACTACATGGAGTCTAACATAACTCCCCATGTTGGAACGAGGAGATCACTTGTCGAGTGGAACTCCATCAACCTTAGCATAAATCATTATAACATGAACGACCTATGTGGATCCACTAGCCTAGCCTATAAGGGCTCCTATGGTAGGGCATAGTTAATGAGATAAAGGGTTACTTCTAAGGTTTCCCTTACCAGACCTCACCACAAGGTCAACTTAGAATAACAAGTTGCGACCGTAGGAGTAATTCGAACTTAAAAATCACCATGTGAGAATTGTCCTTTCATCTTAGGGACCTTTCTTAAACATCTTTTAAGGCATTTAACATCAAATGCATATGTTTGATAAACTCAAATTTCAAAAGCCTCATTAATTCCCTAATCATAATCATAAGTCAGAGAAACCTTTACTTGAAAACTAGGTGGGCTTAGTTTTTTCATAGAACAATCATAAATCACATTAGTCATAAGAAATTTCTTTTAAAAGAAACATTGAAATAGCCCAACTTTAATTATATCAAAAATCATCATGGAATCAACATCATATTTCAAATATGCATATATTTACTTAAACTTCATAAGCATCATATAATGTTATAAAGATCATGAAATCATCATAAGCATGCATATTAACTTGAGGAACTTAAAGAAAAGGTAAAATACTTAATAGGGAAATTTATGGGTGAAAGTACACCCATAAATCAACTCACATACATTAGAAGAACTGAGAGAATCAAACTTATAGGATTGAGGAAGAATCATGGAACCCTACATTTGCCCTAGCTTGTCCTTGAGAGCCCCTTTTTGTCTTAGAAATTTAGAGAGTAATGAATGGGAGAATTGTCACGACCCAAGCCTAGGGCCTAGACGTGACATGGTGCATGGAGAACTTGAAGTGACCCCAGCCAAGCCTCTTAACATATCATTACACATCATTGGTCATGGAATCAATCAAGTAACAATAAAAGATAGAAATAGGGATAACCAAGGCTAAGGAATATCTTTTGTAGCATAAAACAACATAGAGTAAAGAGAGTCAAGGCACATAGCATCAATACATATTTTATCCAACAACACCTCTAGACATAGAACTTAGCAGGGGCCAAGGCAAGCAATCGGGCTCACCCTCACAGTCAAGCAGATAATAAATAGGAAAGATAGTCATTATACATAGCATAAGATCAAGTGATTGTCCCTAAAGTTGAGGACTTACTACTTGCTTCTTAGAGAAGTCGTACTAGCCATGTGGAGGAGGAGGATTGTCAAGCGGGGCTCCGGCTCCTACATGGTAACATCATGTAGGCATAGAGTATGAATTAGTATGTTTGAATGTACTAAGTATGTAGGATACAATGTAACAATAGATAGCCAACATAGGCAAAATGCATTATCATAGGCAAGAGATAGCATAGTAATAATATAACATGAATGATGGATGCTTGAAATAAGCCATGCTTATATAGAACAAACTCATGTCTAGTAATGACCACCAATATAGGATATCCAAGGCCTACCACCCCCTTGGAGAGGCGAATGAGGTACAAGCACCTCAATATGGTTAATGAGGTACCAACCCCTCAATATGGTTATACGGGCCTACTACCTCCCGTACTTGGCATCCAAAGTATAAAACCCTCGATGTGGTTAATGAGGTACCAACCCTTCAATATGATTATATGGGCCTACTACCCCCCGTACTAGGAAATTAAGGTACAAACCCCTCGATGTGGTTACTTGGGCCTACAATCCCCCGAGCTAGGTTTGGTCAACTCACAACACTGTGGAAGTTCATCATGAAATTAACATATATATAACATGCTTTCATCATCATAAAGTCATATATCTCATATGCCAAGAATTAGACCTTCAACAACTCAAGAATCATAATCCAGACATTTTATCAAACACTTGATGGGTGTGCAGTGCTAGTGTAAAACCATGCCATCAAAGAGTACAATCATGAAAGAAATCTTGAAGTAATTCATCCCACCAATACTTGTTAACACCATCATACAATATACATCATAACCCTTCATCAAATATCAAGTTAGATCCAAGAGTCATAGCTCAAAACATGCTAAAACAGCCACACTTTTACAAAACCCCAACATGGTTCATAGTCAAATTCATAGTGATAAACCCATATGTAAATTCAACTTAAAAGTATGTAAATTATATGAAATGGAAGCTTGGGCACCAAGGGTGAAAGGACCCAATGGTTAAAACCCACATACCTTGACTTTGGAGAATAACTTGATGAAGATTGGAGATGGAGACTTGAAGCTTGAGTGAAATCCTTAGATTCGGATGAGTTTTGGGACTTGAGTTTTAGGGTGAAATATGAGTCTAAGTGTTTGAGTGAGTATTAGGAAATGTCTTAGATGATATGAGGGTGAAATAAGGCTAAGTATAGGTATTTTCACACATGGGAAGACTTAGGCCCAAGATCCAAAAGTCTTGGACCGAACTAAAAACCGGGCACAAAAATAACACATTGGCGAGCGCTTGGCGCATCGCACCTGGGGCGCGCTAGCTCACTAGAAATTGCTCACTTTGTGTTTTCAAATTTTGATATGGTTGCTGTAAAATCAGGGTTAGACCCATTCCCCACTCAATTTGACCCCCTGATCAAGAATATGGAGTAAGATTTTTGATATCACACATGGATTTTGAGATATATAGAAATTACGATTTTGGGCAATTTCAAGACACATTTTCGGGCACTTTTGGTGTCTTTTCAATATCTCCCACAAGGAACATTCATCCCCGAATGTCAAAGAAATGTATATGAGAAGAGTAATCATAAAGATGTTAGTACAAACATAGAATGCAACAATACACTTAAAATACCACTTTTTGAAAATCTCAAAATGTGTGTAAAATCACCATGAACTTTGTCAATATAAACATGAATGCATGCAAATGACTTAGGGGTTGAAACATAGGACTTGAAATCATAAAACAAACTTGATGTATTATCATAAGCTTGAATAGAATGAAGGAGGTATGGATATTGCTGACTTGACGATTCCTCCAAAAGGGCTTTGACGATCACTACACCCTTATTAATCAACTTTTCCACCCTTCCATCCAATATCTCGACCGGGACCTTCTCCTAAGACAACTTATCCTCCTCAATGCCCACCACCTCTAAGAGGCACAATAGCATTATGGTGACCCATACATTTCCTCAACATAGACATATGGAAGACCGAATGAACCAATTCTATTTTACTAGGCAATTCCAACAGGCCACCTTACTAATTTTCCTCATCACCCTATAAGGAACCACAAACCTTGGACTTAGTTTACCTTTCTTACCAAAACGAACCACACCCTTCAAGGGTAACACCTTCAAATAGAACCAATCACCAACTTTAAGCTCAAGCTCTCTTCTCCTCACATCGGCATAGTACTTTTAGCGACTTTAGGCTGTTTTCAACCTTTCTCTAATCAACCTTACCTTCTCCATAGCATCCATAACAAGATCCACACCACAAAAATCCATTTCTCCCACTTCAAACCACCCAACTGGCGATCTATAACGTCTACCATAGAGGGCCTCAAAAGGAGCCATACCAATGCTAGAATGATTTTTATTGTTATAAGCAAACTTAATCAATGGAAGATGATCATCCCAACTATTCTTAAACTCCAAAATACAAGCTCTAAGTATATCTTCAAGAGTTTGGATAGTTCTTTCGGCTTGGCTATTCGTTTAAGGGTGAAAGGCCATAATAAGATTTACCTTGGTTCCAAGACCTCTTTGGAGGGGCCTCCAAAAGTGTGAAGTGAATTAAGCACCATGATCCGATATAATAGACAAGGGCACCCCATGCAATCTCACCAATGCATGAATGTACAATTTAGCATAGTGTTTGGCCCCATAAGTAGTCTTAACCGGTGCGGAATGAGCCGATTCTTCATCCTATCAACCATAATCCCAAATAGAATCAAAACCTTTTCTAATCTTAGGCAACCCAACCACAAAATCCATGTTAACTTCCTCCCACTTCCAAGTGGGGATCTATATGTCTTGGGTTAGTCTACCCGACCTTTGGTGTTCGGCTTTGACTTGTTGGATACTAAGAAAACTGAATATAAATTTGGCAATGTCTTTCTTCATACCTCCCCACCAAAACGCATCCCTCAAATCCCTATACATCTTGGTGGAACTAGGGTGGATAGAATAGAAAGAATTATGAGCCTCATCAAGAATCTTCTTTCTTAAATCATCAACACAAGGCACACACAACCTACCTTGGTACCTAAGGACACCATCTCCCTCTTGGGAGAAAACCTCCACCTTGCCCTCTTTCAACAAGGCCTTCAATTCTAACGAGGAGGGATCAAGATCTTGCTTTTCTTTCAACTCATCAACCAAGGAAGACTTTGAACCATCAACAACCACTATACCTCCATTATCAACCTCCTCCAACCTAACCCCCAATCTAGCCAACCGGTGGACCTCCCTAGCCACCTCTATGCCCCTATAATCAATATGAGCTAGGGTACCCATAGACACTCTATTCAAAGCATCCGCCACAACATAAGCCTTATCGGGATGATAATGCACACTCATATCATAATTCTTAAAAAGTTCTAACCACATTCTTGCCTCAAGTTGAGATATTTTGAGTGAACACATATTGGAGGCTCTTATGATTGGTAAACACATCAACATGCACCCCATACAAATAATGATGCCAAATTTTCAAAGAAAAAACCGCAACGGCCAATTCAAGATCATGAATAGATAATTCTTTTCATGCACTTAAGTTGCCTAGAAACATAGGCTATCACCTTACCATTTTACATCAACAAACAACCCAAGCCAATTCGGGAGGCATCACAATACACAACAAACCCTTCCAACTCTTTCGGTAGAGACAAGATAGGAGCTAAGGCAAGCTTATCCTTCAGGATTTGGAAACTCCTTTCACGCTCATAGGTATACACAAACTTGGCCTTTTTTTGAGTCAACTTAGTCATGGGAGAAGCAATAGAAGAGAGCCCATTCACAAACCTTCGATAATAAACCGCTAAGCCCAAGAAACTTCTAATGTCCGATGGGGTCAATGGTCTAGGCGAATTTCTAATTACATCCATCTCTTTAGGATCCACCTTAATACTATCCCCCGACACCACATGACCTAGAAAGGTAACATTCTTCAACAAAAATTCATGCTTCTCACACTTATCATACTACTTCTCTCCCCTCAATCTTTATAGCACTACCTTCAAATGGTTCAAAAGCTCTAAATAAGTCAATACCATATTACTAGAGACCACCACAAACATTAAAAAGTAGGGATTAAAGACCCTATTCATGGAACCTATGGACATAACCAGCACATAAATCAACCCAAAAGACACCACCCCAAATTCAAAATATCGGAAGGGACATTTACTAACTCATTGATCACTAAAAATAACTCAATGGAAATAACTTAGGTTCAATGCCCCTAACTCTTACAAGATGATAATTACAACCCTTAGAGGTCAATTGTACCCTATGACAAGAAACGGAGTTACCCCTTCACAACAACCTTACAAACCCCATTCAAAGACGAGTTTATTAGGGAATTGAAATCTAACTCTATAGGCCCTATAATCAAAGGAGACACCACATCTCATACAACTAATTCATCCCAAGAATGGCATAGATATCAACCACATCAAACCTAACAAGTCACAAGGCAAGACTTGTTGCAATATGAACATGGAATAATACCTATGAACTTTCTAATAACAATAGACTCAACAAGGAGGGTAGACTCCAAAAGTTCACACAATAACTCAGGCATACTTGAAGCCCACTAGCAATAAGGAAGAAAAATGAAAAAGATAGTGGCACCCAGGCCCATCAATGCATACACAGCAAAGCCAAAGGAAATTTCAACATACCTATAGCAACATTGGGTGTCTCATCCACTCCTTGACTCCCTTAAAGAGTATAAAATTTAGTGTGTTGAGGGGCACTACCTTGGACACCTTGAGTCTCTTGAGCAACATGACCACCTTGCCCTTGTGGTCGGCCATCCTTACCTTTATTGTGAACATATGGACAATCCAGAATTTTGTGGCCCATCTCACAACACCCAAAGTATGCGCCCATGTTCCTCCAACATGTGCCACGATGATTCCTATAATATTTTGGATATCTAAGATGAGTCACCCCATCATCACCCCCTTTACTCTTATTGCATTTATGAGGCAATCCTTCCTCTTATAGCCAACTTCACCAAATCCAAAACAAGCATTAGTGTCCCTCAAACATAGGCCTCTATGAACCTTACCATATGTTGGACAATAGCATCACCTTTACCTTTGGGACTTTGGAACTTTCCTTCAAAACGGGCCCTCTTGGCCTCACTACCCCTTCTCTTACCATTTGAAGTCTTGGGAGCAGTCACTTGTTGATTGGGTTGAGTCGTCAATTTTGTCACTGCTTTGGTCAATGCCCATAGAGCATTGCGAACTTCTGCAATCAATATATCATAGTCCTGAGTAGCTTGAAACATATCCTGAAATGTAACAGTTAGGGAACAGCAATAAGCCCTAGGGGACCTAACTCTATCGCATGACTTAGATAATGAAGAAGTAAAACATTTCCTAAAATGTCTCATGGACTTTTATTCATAGTCGTGGCGTGCTTCAAAATGAATAACACTCTAATCAATGCGGTGTGTTAGACGCCAAGGACCTAACAACCTAGTTCTCTGATAACAAGTTTGTCAGGACCTAACTTAGGGCTTACACGTGACACGATGCATAGGGAATCGGAAGGGATCCCAAGTGAGCCTCTTAACATATCATTACACATCCTTAGTCGCGAAAAAAATAAAATAACAATAAAAGATAGAACTAGGGATAACCGAGGCAAAGAGACATCTGTCATAACCGAAAACATTATAGAGTAAAAAGAGTCAAGGGTCATAACATAAATATATATCTTGTCCAACCACACCTCTAGACATAAAACTGAGCGGGGGCCAAGACAAGTAACCGGGCTCACCTTCACAGTCAAGCATACAATAGATAGGAAAGATAGTATTATACATAACATAAGATCAATTTATTGTCCCTAAGTTGAGCAATCACCACTTGCTTTGTGGAGAAGTCATACTAGTGACATGGAGGAGGATCATTATCAAGCGGGGCTCCAATTCCTACATGGTAACATCATGTAGGCATAGAGTATGCATTAGTACGTTTAGATATACTATGTATGTAGGATGCAATACAACAATAGATAGGCAACATAGGAAAAATGCAATATCATATACAATAGATAACATACTAACAATATGACATGAATGATGGATGCTTGAAGTAAGCCATGCTTATATAGAACAAAGTACATGTGTAGCCAGTGACCATTAATATAGAATATCCAAGGCCCACCACCCCCTTGGAAAGGCGAATGAGGTACAAACCCCTCAATATGGTTAATAAGGTACCAACCCCTCAATATGGTTATATGGGCCTACTACTCCCCGTACTAGGCGACCAAGGTACGAACCCCTCGATGTGGTTAATGAGGTACTAACCCCTCAATATGGTTATAAGGGCCTACTACCCCCTGTACTAGGCAACCAAGGTACCAACCCCTTGATATGGTTACCCAGGCCTACAACCCTATGAGCTAGGCTTGGTCAACTCACAACACTATGGAAGTTCATCATGAAGTTAACATATATACAACATACTTTCATCATCATAAAGTCATATGTCTCATATGCCAAGCAATAGGCCTTCATCAACTCAAGATTCATAATTCGGATATTTTATCAAACACTAGGCGGGTGTGCAATGCTAAAGTAAAACCATGCAATTAAAGAGTGAAATCATGTAAGAAATCTTGAAGTAAATCATCCCACTAATACTTGTAAAACCATCATACATATACATCAAAGCCCTTCATCAAATCTCAAGTTAGATCCAAGTTTCATAGCTCAAAATATGCTAAAAAAGTCATACTTTATGAAACCCCAACATAGTTCATAGTCAAATTCATAGTAATAAACCCATATGTAAAATCAACTTCAAATTATGTAAATTGTATGAAATAGAATCTTGGGGACCATGGGTGAAAGGACCCAATGGTTGAAACCCACATACCTTAACTTTGGAGAATATCTTGATGAAGATTGGAGATGGAGACTTGAAGCTTGAGTGAAATCCTTAGATCCAGATTAGTTTTGGGACTTGCATTTTAGGGTGAAATATGAATCTAAATGTTTGAGTGAGTATTGGAGAATGTCTTGGATGATATGAGGGTGAAAAAAGGCTAAGTGTAGGTATTTTTATACATGGAAAGACTTAGGCCCAAGACCCAAAAGTCTTGGACCAAACTAAAAACTGGGCACAAAAATAACACACTGGCGCGCTCTTGGCACGTCGCACCTGGGGCAACTTGTTCACTTGAAATTGCTTACTTTGCATTTTTTGAATTTTGATATGGTTGCTCTAAAATCAGAGTTAGAGCCGTTTTCTACTCAATTTAACCCCCTAATCAAGAATATGAAGTCAGATCTTCAATATCACTCGTGAATTTTGAGATATATGGAAATTACGATTTTGGGCATTAATACTACCAAAATCAAGCTACAAGACCCCAATTATAGGCCATAAGTCAACCCCTGGGCCGTAAGTCCCTTCATCTGAGGACACAACTGAAAATCTTGAAAAAAGACTTTGTTGGACTGAAAATCATGAAGCATCAGTATGGGCCATGGAACATCTTATGGGTCGTGGTTGGACGCGTAGAGTCCTTCTACACTAAACCATTTTTCTTGCTTCGTTGGACTTACCCACAAAAGGTTTCCATGGGCCTACCCATTCTACAGGCTGTCTAATAACTTGTATAACACTTCTTAAAAATTCCAAATTTCCTTCATATCTCGGGTCCTAGTACTCACGAAACTATCTATGGGTCGTAGGGTATCCTACGAGCCATCACTTAGTCCATGGGTTACCCCACACTTGAAAACTTTTTCCCTTTCTGAGGTTTTATGTGTAAGAATGAACCTACGGGTCATATGTCAAGTTACAGGTCGTAAGCTGTCCTATAACTAGAGACTCCAGGTTATTTGTAGGACTACTTTTCTATACTCAGGGCTCCTAAATTGGGGGTCGTTACAAGATCATTTGATCTTATATGTCAGTTATAGTCCCTTGCCACTATGTATATGATGTCATGTGATTTGATTATTCTTTATACATGTTCAAATAAGCAGTTGCTATTCATGACATATTGAGCCTATATTCATCGTTTATGATTATGTGTATTGTTTAATTATGGCTTATGTTCCTTGTTGCATTTGCACTCGGCATACCTAGTATATTCCAAGTACTAACGTATATTTTGCCTACATGATCTAACTATGTAGGGACCAAAGGTCCTATCCATCCTCCTCGTCCACGTGGCTAGACGATTCTGCTAGAGATCTCTTTTGGTAAGCCCTTCAGTTCGGGGAAAATAGCCATTTTACTTTCATGCTTTAGGCAGACTTATCTTTTTATGAATATTTTACTTTTAAGGGTGAGCCTGGGAGATGTCTTTGCCATCTTTCTATTCGCATTTGAGGTGTTGTTGGATATATGGATTTGAATGTTATGAGATAGAATCCTATTATGTCTATGTATTATTGAAGACTTCCCTTAGTCCCTTTTCTATGTGTTGAAGCTTGTTGTATTGAAGAGATGGAAGTCCTAAGTTCCTATTTCCATCATAGCATATGTCATATTTACCCGCCCCTTAGACTTTACTTATTATATGATCCATGATAATCCTCTTCCTTGTGACATCCCCAAAGTGTGATTACAAAGTCCCGCTCCCCCAAGAATTAATTGTTACTTGTTGTTGTTTATTTATGCTTCTGCAATCAAGGATGTTCTATGTTTGCTTAAGAGGCTTGTTTGGGGTCCCTTAGGTTTCTCCATTCACTATGTCACACCTAGGCCCTAGGCTTGGGTCATAAAAAATCTTGGTACCAGAGCATTAGGTTTGTAAATGCATCTAAAAAAACACACCATGTCAAGTAGAGTGTTGTTCATGGTTGTGAAGCGTGCCATAACTAAAAATAAGAGGTTGTGAGGCATTTTAGGAATGATTTACTTCTTCATATTCCATGTCATGGTTTAGGCTTAGGTTAAGGTTTCTTTTATTCTAGTGGATGGTCTTTCGATCTTCTAGATCATGCCTCAAAGACAAACGACTCAAAGAGCTCTCACTTTCAAGGGTGAATCGGCCCCTTCGACTCCATAAGTCCCCCAAGGAGAAGAAGTATAACTCATGCTAAATACTAGAATGTGGTCATTGACAAGAGTCATGGTTAACCAAGGAGTTTAAGCTCCTTATGCTCCTACCCCCACTTTAAGAGTAAGGGATTTTACTAGAATGGATCATCCAGAGTTCTATAGTTCCAAAGTGGAAGAAGACACCTAAAAATTCATTGATGAGGGGTAGAAGGTTCTTGACATTATTGGGGTAAGCTCATAGGAGAAAATGGATTGTGACCTATCAACTAAAGTGCCTTGCTCAATTTTGGTTTGTCTAGTGGAAGAGTAAGAGGGTGAATGAAGAACTCATTTCTCGAGAGGAGTTCAAGACCGCCTTCCTCAACTGTTTATTTCCCATGGAGCTAAGGGCGGAAAAGATGGAGGGTTTTATGAACCTCAAGGAAGGTTCTATGAGTGTTAGGGAGTATTCCCTAAATAAAAACCTCTCTAAGTATCTTCCTCACTTGGTTGCCGATCCTAGGGCATCAATAAACAAGTTCATGTCAAGAGTATCCGACTTGATCAACGAAGAATGTTGCACCACAATGCTTATAGGAGATATGGACTTGTCTCGGCTCATGACTTATGTTGAGTAACTCGAAGGGGAGAAGCTTAGGAAGAGGAGGATTGGAGAGTCTAAAAGAGCTCGATATGATGGTAGTTTGCAAGATACTAAAGGTGGTCGCTTTCAACAAGGCCACAAGTTCTAAGGCCAAGGATCCTCTAATGCTCAAGGCCAAAGGTTTGTGAATGGTGGGGTGTCCAACCCTAGAGCTCAAGGTGGAAATGGTGGGGTAACTCTTCGAAGGTTCCTAAAATGTGGAAGGAATCTTAGTGGTGCATGTTTGAGGAACACAGGCCTTGCTTCATGTGTGGTAAGATGGACCAAAAGATTTTGGATAGTACAAATAAGGGTAGAGATAGCCCTTCTCAAGGACAAGGTGCTCATGGTGACCAAAGGGCATAAGGTGGCCGACAAAGAGGTGCTCCACGTCAAAATAGCTTCTATGCACTTCAAGGGATGCAAGGGGTAGATGAGGTGCCTGATGTTGTTACCGATATATTGAAGATCTACAATCTTGATGTATATGCTTTATTAGATCCAGGTGTTACTCTCTCATTCATTACTCCTTTTGTTGCTAAGACTTCATATGTGTCCTGAGTTGTGTGAACCCATTGAAGTGTCTACCCCCATTGGTGAGTCTGTTGTTTCTAAAAGTTGTCCTGTGTCTATATTGTATAAAGTTTTACCTTGTGACTTTCTTGAACTTGACATAGTAGATTTTGATATTATTCCTAGGATGGATTCGCTATAAGTATATCATGCCTCTATTGATTATAGAACTTGCAAGGTTCAATTTCAACTTCCTGATGAGCATGTCCTTAAGTGGGTAGGTCATGATTCAGTGGTTAAGGTAGGTTCATCTCTTTTCTTAAAGCTTGGGATTTGATTTCTCAAGGTTTCATATACCATCTTGTAAGACTTATAGATATTAAATCTAAAGTCCCTCTTATTGAGTCAGTTCTAGTGGTTAATAAGTTCCTTGATGTTTTCCTCAATGAGCTTCCTAGTGTCCCTCCCAAAAGGAAGATAGATTTTGGTGTAGACCTCCTCCCCAATACACAACCCATTTCCATACCTTCTTACCATATGGCCCTGATGGAGTTGAAGGAATTGAAAGACAAACTAAACGATTTATTGGAGAAGGATTTCATAAGGCCTAGTAATTCACCTTGGGATGAGTCGGTGTTGTTTGTAAGGAAGAAAAATGGCTCACTTAGAATGTGCATTGACTATCGACATCTCAATAAAGTCATCATGAAGAAAAAGTATCATTCTCAAAGGATAGATGACCTATTTGATCAAATACAAGGGGCTAGTCACTTCTCAAAGATTGACCTTCAATTCGGGTATCATCTATTGAGGGTTAGGGAGTATGATATTCCCAAAATGACTTTTGAAACAAGATATGGGCATTTTGAGTTTATGGTGATGTCCTTCATCCTAACTAATGCTTTGGCTATATTCATGGCTCTCATGAATAAGTTCGTTAAACCCTACCTCGATATGTTTGTGGTGGTCTTCATTGATGACATTTTTATCTATTCCCGTAGTGAAGAAGAACAAGTAACATATTTGAGGGTAGTGTTGAAAACATTGAGAGAAGAAAGATTGTTTGCTAAGTTTGACAAATGTGAATTTTGGTTGAAGGAAGTTGCATTCTTAGGTCATGTGGTGTTAGGTGAAGGGATTAAAGTGGATTAAAAAAAGACGGAGGTTGTGAGAAATTTGCCTAGACCCTTGACTCCAATGGATATTAGGAGTTTGTTGGGCTGACGGGCTAATACCAAAGATTTGTTAAGGGTTTCTCTTTGATTAGGTCTCCTTTGATGAAGCTGATAGAAAAGAAGGCCAAATTTTTATGGATCGATGAATGTGAAAAGAGTTTTCAAACTTTGAAAGACAAGCTTATATCCACTCCTATTTTAGCTCTACCAAAAGGGTTAAAAGGATTTGTGGTGTATTATGATTCTTTGAGAGTTGATTTGGGGTATGTATTGATGCAAAGTAGCAAAGTAATTGCCTATGCTTCTATACAACTAAAGGTACACGAGCGTAATTACCTCACCCATGATCTTGAATTAGCGACTGTGGTATATGCCTTAAAGATATGGTGTCATTATTTATATGGGGTTCATGTAGATATGTTCATCAATCACAAGAGTCTCCAATACGTGTTCACCTAAAGGGATCTAAACTTAAGGCAAAGGAGGTGGTTGGAACTCCTTTAGGATAATGATATGAGCATGCATTATCATCCGGGCAAGGCTAATGTTATGGCCAGTGCTCTAAGTGGAGCGTCTATGGAGAGTATGCCTCGTGTTAATGATGGCAAGAAAGAATTGGCAAGAGAAGTTCACCATTTGGTTAGATTGGGAGTCGAGTTGGATGAGGGCTCAAATGGAGGTGTGGTGGTTGTTGATGGTTCTAAGTCTTCCTTGGTGGAAGAGGTCAAATCCAAATAAGACCTTGATCTCACGTTGGTGGAATTAAAGTCATTGGTCAAGGATGGGAAGGTGGAGGTTTTCTCCCAAGGAGGAGATGGTGTCCCTAGGTACCAAGGGAGGTTATGTATGCCCAATGTCAATATCTTGATGGACTTGATCTTGAATGAGGCTCATAATTCATCTTATTCCATTCACTGTGATTCTACAAAGATATATAGGTATTTGACGGAAAGATAATGCATCAGTACGCAGCCGGCTGCCATAATTATCAACAAGTCAAAGGCAAATATCAATGGCCAGGTGGCCTAGCCTAGGATATTGAGATTCTTACTTGGAAGTGGGAAGAAATCAATATGGATTTTTTTGACTGGTACCAAAGACTAGAAAGTACTTTGATTCAATTTGTGTTATGTTGATAGAATGACAAAGTCAACTCACTTCCTACCGATTAGGATGACTTGTGGTACTGAAGATTGTGCCACATTATACATTCATAAGTTGGTTAGATTGCATGGGGCTCTGTTGTTTATCACTTGGGATTGGGGTATTCAATGCACTTCGTACATTTGGAGGTCGTTTCAAAGGGGCCTTGGTACTAGAGTAAGCTTAGCATGGCATTTCACCCACAAATGGATGGTCAAGCTGAAAGGATCATTCAAACTCTTAAGGATATACTTACAGCTTCTATCTTGGAATTTAAAAGAAGTTTGAATGAACATCTTCCACTTATAGAGTTTGCATATAAGCATAGTTATCACTTTTATCTGGCATCATAATGGCTCCTTTTGAAGCTTTATATGGTAGATGTTGTAGATCCCTGATTGAGTAGTTTGAAGTGGGTAAGATGGTTTTGTTAGGTCTAAATTTAGTTATGGAAGCTTTGGATAAGGTGAGGGTGATAACAGATAGATTGAAGACAGCTCAAAGTCGATAAAAGTCCTATGCCAACATTAGAAGAAGAGAACTTGAATTTAAAGTTGATTAATGGGTGTACTAGAAGGTTTCTCCAATGAAAGGTGTAGTCTATTTTGGCAAAAAAGGGAAGTTAAGCCCTAGGTATGTAGGGACTTATCGGATCTTGACAATTGTTGGTAAAGTTTCATACGAGTTAGTTTTTCCCATTAAGCATGATTCATCCAATGTTCCATGCCTCTATGTTAAGGAAGTACGTTGGAGACCCTAATTTCACTTTTCCCTTGGACGTAGTGAATGTTGAAGAGAATCCAACTTATGAGGAAATCCAAGTGGAAATCATGGTTAGCCAAGTAAAAAGATTAAGAAATAGAGATGTAGCAACCATCAAATTCCTTTGGAGGAACCAATGAGTGGAGAGTGCTACTTGGGTAGCCAGAGCCAATATGAAGAAGTGATACCCCTATCTCATCCATTCTAATCAAGATTATGGTACTAAGATCTTCCTATTTAAAAAACTCCCTGTATGGGACTTCATGCTGTTCATGCATAATTATGTGATTTTGAGGTTATATTGTAAATTTTATTTGAAGAATGGTTTGAAATATGATGTATATGTTGCATTTTTCATATGATGCATGTACTTTATTTTGTAGAACCTACGTTTAGCACATTCTGGGATGAATGTTCCCAAAGAGGAGATATTGTAAGGCCTCACATGTTGGAAGGTATAAAACTCCCAAAGAAATGAAATATAGAAATTTGCTAAGTACTAGAAGGTTTTATGAGAGGGCCTCCAGGCCGTAAATAGTCCCACGGGAAATATCTTGAGCTCATGGAATGATTGCAGTAAAAATGTTAATTTCTAAAGTTGGGCATATGAGTTAACAGATGGCCCATACATTAACTTACGAGTTGTAAGTCGTAGCGTGGGTTGAGGAGCAGAGATAGTTTATGTGGATTAAAAATGTCACCAAATGAAACTCTTTTCCATGACCCATAGACTGGATGACCCATAATAGGGTCTCATGGCCTTGTCCGATGAATTTTTAGAAGGAACAATTTTGACCTTTCCTATTATTATATGCCTATAGCTCGCTATTTTAACCCCCAAAAGACCCCCTTTCAGCCTTAAAACAACCCTAATCTACTTCATTCTCCTCCGATCAATATATTCCTAAGTCTAAATTCCTTCCAAATACTCTCAAGCTCCCCCAAGGTGTTCAAGTGTGAGGTATAAGCTAGGGTTTCAGATTCTTCACTTCCAAAGTCAGTTTTCTTCCATTAAATCACATAAGGTATGTGGATTTTGATCTGTGGAATCCTTTCCTCTACAATGCTCTACCATTCTTCCCCTTATTCTATTTTCAATTTATGAACATTTATGAAAATATTATGAACATCTGTATAAGTTGATATTATGAAGGAACTTATACTATTGAATTTTTGAGCACTATTATGCATTGGAATCTCATGTGAAATTTATGAGTTTTTGTGAGGATTTGATGATACCCTAGCTAAGTCTTATGATTTTTTTGGTGGATTGTTTTTGATAATTCTCAAGTGATTTTATTTCACCTCTCTCATGTCATTTACTCTTTAATTGCATAGTTTTAAGATTATGTACATGAACCCATCATGATTTGATTGAGAATACATGTCAAGACTTATATGATTAATGCCTTATGGCAAATTATGTTTGTTATACATGTTGGGACAATTATGAGGCGCAATAAGTATGTTATGAGCTGATGAGCATGATATGAATGTAAAGAATGATGTAAAGCCCTATCTTGATGTTATAAGCTATGCTTTAATAAGCCACTTCAAGAACTAAATTATGATATTTTGAGAATATAAGTAATATGACTATGACTATATTTCCAAGTATTCCGTGGAATTGTGGCTTAGCACCAAGAGGACCTCGGTAGTCTCTTATTGTCCCTAAACTATATGTCACCATAGGCGCACGCTATTGATTCCCTATATGGGTTTGTATCCGCCAAAAAGGTAATGTCATAAGATAAAGATGGTTGATGATGCCTACTGAAAAGGCCATACAGTAAGGTAACGGGTATATGGAACTTCTCGAAAAGGCTATCTCATAAGGTAAGTGTTCAGGTCATCTTGGCAAAGGTCATGACCCAAGCCTAGGGCCTAGATGTGACATGGCGAATAGAAACCCAAAAGGATCCCAAACAAATCTCTTAAACATGAATAGCACAACCTTTTGTTTCAGCAGAAACATAAGAGAAAATAAGAACATGACACCTAATATCTAAGGTAAGCGAGGCTATGGACTCACACTGTAGGGATGATATAGGGAAGAGGATTTGCATGAACCTCATAGAAAATAAGTCTAAGGGACATGTAAGTATGACTCATTCTATGGGGTTATTTAGGTACATGGGAGTTCCATCACAACCATTCTCATACAACAAGCATAGAAGGAAACAAAGGACAAAGGGAATTCGTCACAATTACATAGAGGTATTAAGAGTCAAGCTTGATACATAAACTTTCATACCCAACAATACCTCTAATATGAGTTGAACGAGGGTCAAGACATCTCCCTGGCTCACCCTCAAAAGATAAAAAGCCTGAATAGGAAAGTCTTCACAAAAGCATGAAAGTAAAATGGATGTTGTTCCCGGAATGGAGGACTCACCAATAGCAACCTTTAAACAATCTGATTAGCCATATGGAGGAGGAGGATGAATAGGAGCTCCAATCCCAATATGGTTAGATCATATAGGCAAAATGTATTCGTTAGTACTTGGAATGTACTAAGTACGCGGGGTGCAATGCAATAAGGAACATAAGTCATAATAATTAAGATGCATAATCATAATCAATAGACATAAACTCAATATGACATTTATAATCAATGCTTAAGTTAAAGCATGCATGGTGAAATAACCCTCATGTTCTTCGGAATGCTCGATAATCATAATTTTTGTATATCTCAAAATTCGTGCGTGATTTCAGAAATTTGACTTCATTTTCTTGATCATAGGGAAAAATTGAGTGGGGAATGGGTATAACCCAGATTTTAGAAGACCCGTAGCGAAAAATAATTTTTGCTAATTTTTGAATTTCTAATGTTTATCCGCGCCCAGGCCGCGACCGCCTGGGTGCGGACTAGTGTAAGTTGGCCTGCTAGGGCGCGATGCAGACCAGTGTATGTTTTTTCTTAGTTTTCTTATTTTGTATAAGGGCATTGGGGTAATATCCTCATGCCTATTTAAACATGGCATTTTCCATACTTAGCTTTTTTTTAACTCTATAACTCACAAGACCCTCTTTAAAACCTTTCCAAGACTTTATCAAATTTCTCATACAAATTCAAGGATTTCAAGCTCGATTCTGGAACTTAAGAACCCATCTCAAGATTTAAGTCTCTTTCAAGTTCATTTCAAGAAATTCAAGGTTTAAGGTTTGTGGGTCTTCATCCATGGGTCCTTTCACCCATGGAGCCCAACCTTCTCTTTTTATAAAAAATAATTGCATGATTTGAAGTTCTATTACCTATGTGTATCTTTTATTATGAAGTATGAACATAAATTATGTTAGGGTTTTATCAAATATTGGTTGATTATGCTTGAATATCTATTTTAAGCTTATTCCATGAGTTGATTTATGAATATTGAGATTATGCATGATTTGAGCTATGAAAACTATGAACTATGATGAACTTTTGAGATGGATTTCATGATACCCAAATTAGGAGTTTTACTACAATATTGGTGGGTTGATTTCTATCGAGTTACTCTTCTTGATTTACTCTTGAGTTGCATGATTTTGAACTAGTATCATGAACCCACCATATGTTTGGTAAAATTACATGATAAGAATTCTCAAGTTGTTGATAAACTATTACCTGATTTACAAGTCAACAGACTTCACTGATGATTAAGGGCTTTTAAGCATGTATTAAATTCATGAAAAGTATCTACGGTTTTACAAGTATCAAGTTGAGCCCTATTTCAAGATTTTAACCTCTTCTGAGTCATTCATGTCAAGGCAAGGGATCATATATGATTATTATTCACTCTCATGTTCAAGTTAGGCTCACTAGTAGATGTCAAGCATGTTAATGAGCTACTCATGTCATGTTATCATACCTCTTACAAGTTATTCATGTTATGATTAAAGTATGATTATTTCAAGTATTCTGTGGGATTAGACTTAGCACTGATTGAGGCTTTAAATGGGGGCTCGACTTAAGGGGTCCTTACATAAAGACTTTAGTCTCTAAACTATGTGCCACCACAGGATTACATATTTTACCTTTGCTATACTAGTGGATTCATCTAGTTCATGTTATCATGTTTGGTTTGCCTTGGCAAGTAGACCACATTTCGTCGGGGGGTGTCATACCTGGTCGCCTGTACCGAAGGGGTGTCATGCCTTGAATTCCAAGTTATAGCTGCTTGGTCTATGTTGGTTGAGGTCTCTTCCCACATATGTATGGTATATTATGCAAGTTAAATATTTTACAAGTATGTTTTATTATATGCATTGATCATGCATGTCATATTGAGATTATATATTGATTGATTATGATTATGCATTTAGAATATTATGGATTATGTCTTTGATGCATTGTATCCCACATACTTAGTACATTCTAAGTACTAACTGATACTCTATGCCTACATGATATTACCATGTAGGGACCGGAGCTCCTTTTGATCATCCTCCTCCACATGGCTAGTACGATTTTTTGAAGAAAACTTTGGTGAGTCCTCAATTCCGAGGAAAATATCTACTTTATTCATGTTATGTTGGGACTTGTCCCCTATGTTCGATACTTACTATTATGAGGGTGATCCCGGGAAGTGTAATGGCCCCCGCTCCATTCTAAAGTAGAGGTATTGTTAGATACTAAGTTTGAATATGTTTTTGAGCTTGACTCTTCTTATGTTCCTATGTTTATGAAAGACTTCTCTTAGTCCCGCTTCCCTTTTCATACTTGACTCTTGTTGAAGTCCATTTTCAATCCCGCAATCAAGGATGTGTACAAGACATGCTAAGAGGCTTTTTTGGATTGTCTTCGGACTTCCCATTCGCCATGCCACGTCTAGGCCCTAGGGATTGGGTCATGACATAAAGATTGTCAAACTTGTGCATATATCTTATATATGTGGGAGGAGACCCAAATTGACATATAAGACCAAGCGAGCTTCTACTTGAAATCCCGATGTTCACTCCACACCGAATAAAGGAATGGTCTACTTGCCAAGGTAAACCAAGCATGATCCACGTAGTGGCTAGCATGATCTAGTTGGATCCACTAGTAAAATACCATTTAGGAAAATAATATAAATCTATGGTAGCACATAGTTAAGAGACCAAGACTTTATATAAGGACCCCTTGGGTCAAGCCCCCACCTTAAGCCTCTTTTGGTACTAGGTCTAGTCCCACGAAATACTTGAAATAATTATAACTTGCATAACTTATAGAACATGATAACATGACATAAGTAGGTCATTCAAATACATGACCTCTACACGTGGCATATACCTTGTACTAGAGGTTAAAAACATAGCATAGACATGACCTCTTATAGTAGGCATTGCATTACACATGAGAGTAGAGATTATGACATATATGACTCCTTCGAGTGAGCATTAGATAGTATAGTACATGAAGGTAAAATGGTTATCATGTGTAACCCTTTTATGTAGACATGACTTACTCAGAAGAGGATAGAATATATAGCATGAGGGCTCAACATTTTACTTGAAAATCATAGGAACTTTTCATGAGTTGAATACAAGCTTGGGAGCCCATAACTTGTTGTAACATGCTTGTCTTGAAATTCATGCAATAATCTTTCATCAACATAAGAACTCTTGTCATGTAGATTTGGTCAAACATGGTAGGTATATGCACATGTACTTAAAATCATGCATTTCAAAAGTATGAAATAAGAGAGGAGTAAAATCAATTCACTTAAGGTTTTTCAAATCAACCCACCATTATTATAGTAACCCTTGTTTTGAGTATCATGAAAACCAACTAAAACCCATAAGTTCCTTCATAGATTTTTATAGCATCATAGAGTATATGACTTTAATATCATAAAATCCATCACAATATCAAACCTCAACAATATTTTCAGCATAATACAATCTTTACTTGAAGAACCCAAATAGAAACCATGTGTACACTGCATAATGATATCACCATAAGCAAGAGTTCATAAGTACCCATAAAATAATCCATAAATCCATGTAGCTTGAGAAGAAGATTGGTTGGACTTGTTGGAAGGAAGGTTCCCACAATCAAACCCACATACTATGATGTAAATAATGGTGGACGAAACCTGATTTGGGGATGGAAAATTCAAAAACCTAGCTTGCACCCTTTTTTTAAAAGCCTTGAAGAGCTTGAGAGAGTTTGGGACTTAGAGTGTTTTTGGAATGAGAAGGAATGAGATGGATTAGGGTTGTATAACCTAATAAAGGACATAGATAGGGATCAAAATAACGTAGCTTGGACTTAGAAAAAAAGGAAAGGTAAAATTTACCCATATTAAAATCCTGGTCAAACAAGTCTATGGGTCGTAGATCATTCTATGGGTCGTAGATCGATTTTGTTTGATGACCCTTTTCCAAACTATAAACACTCCCTTTTTCGCTGACTCCATTCTATGAGACCATCTACAACTCGTAGAGGAATTTTGTTTGATAAGTCATAGATTGAACTTCAAAAGATCCCAAATGTCATCAAGTCCGCCAGGTTCTGCGAACCCACTTTACGGGTTGTACTCCATCTTATGAGTCTTATACTCCTTCGTAGACATCAACAGTTTCAAATTTCCAAACTTATTTCTTGCATCTCTCCTACCCCCATTAGTGGGGTCTGACATTATCTCCGCTTGGGAGCATTTCATCCATGAATGTGCTAAGGCAAGCTCCAAGGAATGGATTCATGCACCATACATAAAATACAACACATGCACCATATAAAAATCTTTAAACCATGTTTCAAATAGCACTTATAATGCAACCTCAAATTCACATAAACATGCATGGATTTCATGAAAATAGATGCAAGGAGAGGAGATTCTAAGATGGGTGATCGTATTACCTCAAGCTCGAAGTGGAAAAGATAGGGATATCTCTTCTTCAGGCTTCCCATATGGCACTTTCAACTTGTTGGTTCCTCCAAAAGACTTTTACGGATGTCACATATTTGTTTCTCAACCTTTTCACTTGTCTATCAGGTATTTCCACCAGGACTACCTCATAAGTCAAGTTATCTTCCACAATATCCACAACATCCAAGAGTACTATAGAACTTGGGCCACCTACACACTTTCTCAACATAGGCACATGGAAGATGAGATGAACCATGCTCATCTCCGTGGAAAACACTAATTCATAGAGAACCTTACCAGCTCTCTTCACAATACTATAACAACCTACAATTCTTGGGCTCAATTTCTCTTCTTGCCAAATCGGCCCACACCCTTCATGGGTGATACCTTCAAATACACCAAATCCCCAACGTCAAACTCAAGATCTCTCCTCTTTGTGTCGGAGTAGGAATTTTGCCTACTTTGAGTCGTTTTCAATGTCATCCTTTAAACCTCACTTTTTCCAAAGTCTCCATGACCAAATCTGGTCCCAATAAAGCATTTTCCCCCACACCAAACCACACAATCCGGGACCTACATCGCCTACCATATAGGGCTTCAAAGGGAGCTATTCCAGTGCTAGAGTGATAGCTATTGTTGTAAAAAGCCTCAACGAGTGGAAGATATTCATACCAACTACCTTTGAACTCCAAAACACAAGCCCTGAGCATATCCTTAAGAGTTTGAATTATTTTATTTTTTTTCTTGGTCGTCCGTTTGAGGGTGAAACGTCGTGCTAAGCTTGACTTTGGTACCAAGACCCCTTTGAAAGGATCTCCAAAAGTGAGAAGTGAATTGAGTACCACGATTCGAAATAATAGACAATGGTACCCCATACAACTTGACCAACTCACGAATATATATCTTGACATAATTTTCGATGCCATAAGTTGTTCTAACTGGTAGAATATGAGCCAATTTTGTCATTCTATCAACAGCAGTCCAAATAGAATCAAAATGCTTCCTAGTCTTTGGCAACCCAATCATAAAATCCATATTTATCTCTTCCCATTTCTAAGTGGGAATTTCTATATCTTGGGCTAGGCAACCCGACCTTTGATGTTCAGCTTTAACTTTTTGGCAGTTGTGACAACCAGCTACAAACTTAGCAATATCTCTTTTCATACCACCCCACTAATAAACCTTCCTCAAATCCCTATACATATTTGTAGAACCAGGATGAATAGAGTAGGACGAATTATGTGCCTCTTGCAAGATCAAATCCCTTAAAACCTACCTTGGAATCTAAGGATGTCACACAACCTACCTTGGTATCTAAGGATGTCAACTTCCCCTTAGGAGAAAACCTCCACTTTACCCTCCTTCACCGAAGATTTCAATTCTGGTAAGGTGGGGCCTCCACTTTACCCTCCTTCACCGAAGATTTCAATTCTGGTAAGGTGGGGTCAAGGTCTTGTTTGAACTTGACCTCTTCAACCAAAGAAGATTTCGAATCATAAATAACCATCACACCTCCATTTTCGACTTTATTCAACCTAACTCCCAACCTAGCTAACCAATGAACTTCTCTAGCCATCACCAATATAAGTTACACTTCCCATGGACACTCTACTTAGAGTATCGGCCACAACTTTAGCTTTGCCAGGATGATAGTGTACACTTATGTCATAATCCTTGAGGAGTTCTAACCACCTTCTTTGCCTCAAATTGAGATCCCTTTGTGCGAATGCATATTGGAGACTTTTGTGGTCAGTCATCACATCTACATGTCATCTATGAAGCCTACCACGAATATGTTAAGGTAGGGTTTAAAGAACCTATTCATGAAACCTATAATTATTTTTTGTGTATTAGTTAAGCCAAATGACATCACGGTAAATTCAAAATTCCCATATCTAGTCCGAAAGGTCGTCTTGGGAATATCACATTCTCTTACCCTCATTTCATAGTTTCTAGATCAAAGATCAATCTTAGAAAAATGACTTGCCCCTTGTAGTTGATCAAATAGGTCATCTATCCTTTATTGAGCTGCTAGTAGTCGATGCACATTCTAAGTGAGCCATCTTTCTTCTTTACAAACAACACTGGTGCACCCCAAGGTGACTTACTAGGCCTTATAAAACCCTTCCTAACAAATCCTTCAATTGGTCCTTTAACTCCTTTAACTCCGTTGGGTCATACGACAAGAAGGAATAGAAATGGGTTGAGTATTGGGGAGGAGACCTATATCAAAATCTATCTATCGGGCGGGAGGGACACTAGGAAGTTCATTGAGAAAGACATCCAGACACTCATTGACAAATAGAACCGACTCGACAAGAGGGACTTTAGACTCAATATCCTAAACTCTTATAAGATGGTAAATACAAACCTTAGAAATCAATTTCGGGCCTTAAGACAAGAAATAAACCAACACTTAACCGTCGAATTATGACCTTCCCACTCCAAGACGTGCTCATTAGGAAATTGGAACTTAACCTTATGAGTTCTACAATCAGTCGAAGCATGTTATGCATGCAACCAATCCATCCAAAGAATGACATCAAAATCCACCATGTCAAATTTGAAAAAATCACAAGCCAATATTTATACAATATAGACACAAGACAACCCCTATAGACCTTTTAGCAATAATGGACTCACCAATAGGGGTAGACACACATTTATTAGCAAAAAAAGGAGTAACGAAAAAGAGAGTAGCACGCGGATCCAATAAAGCATACACATTATAATCATAAACCTTTAACATAACTGAAACAACACCAGGCACCTCCTTCACTCCTTGCCTTCCTTGAAGGGCATAGAACCGATTGTGATGTGGAGCACCCCCTTGTTTGCCTCCTTGTGCTCTTTGATCAACTTGAGCACCTTATCCTTTTGGACGAACATCCTTTCCCTTGTTATGATCGTAGAGGCAATCAGCAAGCTTGTGACATACTCTTCCACACCCATATCAAGTATTCAAATCCCTCAAGCATTTTCCACCATGATTTCTTTCATATTTTGGGCACCTTGGAAGAGTCACCCCACCTTTGCCACCTTGAACCTTAGGGTTAGGCACCCTATCATTAGCAAATCTTTTGTTTTGAGAGTTGAAGAATCCTTGGCCTTGGAATTTGTGACCTTCTTGGAAATAGCTATACTTAGCACCTTGAAAACCACCATCATACCGAGCCCTCTTGCACTCCCTACTCCTTCTCTTCCTTAGCTTCTCCCTTTCACATTACTTGGCATAAGCCATGAGCCACGACAAGTTCATATCCATAGCGGTGCAACATTCTTCATTTACCAAGTCGGATACCCCCGACACAAACTTATTCATCCTTGCCCTAGTGAAACCAAGTGAAGAGCATATTTAGAGAGCTTGTTAAACTTTAGAGAATGCTCCCTGAAACTCATGATGCTTGCTTGAGATATATGAACTATATCATCTTTGCCTCTCTCAATTCAATAGGGAAGAATTGGTTGAGGAAGGCGGCCTTAAACTCCTCCTATGGGATGGGATCATCATTCTCCCTCTCAAGTTTCCATTGAGTAAATCAAACTTGTGCAACACCCTTGAGTTGATACTTCATAAGTTCCACTTTATCCTTCAAACTCACCCCTAAAATGGCAAGCACTTTGTATATCTCACTAATGAATTCTCGGGGGTCCTTCTCCATTTTGGAACCATGGAACTCCAAAGGGTTAATCCTTGTGACATCCATAACTCTTGAAGCCTGGGTGGGAGCATGAGGAGATTGGGATCCTTGGTTCAATTGATTGGTCATAACTTGTGCTAACATGCAGATGACATTCTGGTATTTGGCATGCATAACCCTTCCCTGTTGGGATACTTGAAGACCTGGATGGGCTGGAACCTCCTCGGGTGTGGAAGCTCTTTAAGCCATTCTCCTTATTTGTGGCATGACCTATAAGAGCAAAATACCACCCATTAGGGAAGGAAACCTTATTTCAAATTTAAGGCATGACATAGATCATGAGAAGTGAACCATTTTCTAAAATGCCTCATAGCCTCCCATTCATAGTTTTGACGCACTTCACAACAATGAACAAGACTCTACTTGACGCGATGTTTTGGATTTGTGAGGACCATTTACAAACCTAGTGCTCTAATACCAAGCTTGTCACAACCCAAACTGTCCTAGGCCTAAATGTCATACGACGAATGGGATCCCGAGGGGATCCCCAAACTAGCCTCTTAAGCATCTCTACCCCAAGTTAAAGCATGCATGAAGATAGTCAAACTTGCATAATATATTTTACATATATTTGTCACACCCAAAGTCCCATTAAGGCAGACTGGCACCCATTGTCAATAAGGCTCGGGAGAACCAACCTACATTTATGTGTTTTCTATACATATTATGAGGGATTTCTACATTCAACATGCCTTTAAGAAAGTAGACAGTGATAACAAGCCCAAAGGAAATGCATATGGCTAGGTCGTTGGGGCCACAGTGTCTAAAGTACGAGACATGGCCACACTTTAATTTACATAGTCTACAAGCCTTTAGATAAGGAAAAGTATCTAATAAGGGTCAGGACAGGTCCCACCTCGACTAACTATACAATACAATAAAAAATATAAGCTTTAGACACACAAATCTCCGATGTAACTTTGAGCTTGGTAACAGCAGCTGGATATCCTGTACTCCTACTAGGGAGATCTACAAGCACCTGTACCTACAACATGAAATGCAAGTCCCCCATAAGGGACATCAGTACGAGATAATGTACTGAATATATAAGGTAGGAAATACCATATATAAAGGAACAACTCAAATGAAACTATACACTAGTGTAGGATAAGAGACCACCCTTAGTTGTACTATGGGATCAGGTACTTTATGTTCTTTTTCTTAATTTACCTTTACTGTATAATCTGTACACAGCATGTAATACAAATGACCAGCTGATCAGTGATAAATCTATATCGGGATCGGCCCTGGCTAGGCTTTTCCTTTAACCCCTTGGGGTACCCCTCCCCCAATGATAGGATCGACCCTGGCTAGGTGATTCTTCCACCCCTCGGATTACCACCCATCAATAAGTAATATACTTTATCTTTCAATTACTTTTGGGATGATTCTTTTGGTTGTCATAATATTGGAACATGAGAACTGTAGATACAGTACATGACATGTAATAATCACAAAAGACAACACCATAATGAAAGGAGTAGGTTACACAAATAATAAAATGCATAGGAGGTAGAACAACAAATGAACTTTATTTTGTAGAACAAACTCGTGTATCTTGGTATCCAAGTATGTATGCAGATTTAAAGGTAACTATGTATGGGAGCATATGAACATGTGAAAGAGTGGAGACATGGCTGGATGTTATGTTGAAGTAGATAAGAGCCTCTATGTACCAAGGAAGAATAGAGGTTTCATGCCAAGTAATACAAAATCGAGTAGCCTTACATACCTCGCTGTACGACCTCGCTATTACCTCGAGATAACCTTCCCTTCCTCCAAATATTTTTCTACAACATAATAGGTGATAAAACTAGCATTATCAGCCAATAGATACATCTTGGCAGCCTAATCTCATAAAAAAAGTAACATACGGGCAGCAAGCGGGTATTTATAAATCCGAGCGCATTCTTTCAATATTTCCACCCCTAATCGTATTTTCTAATACACATTCTCATACACATATCATGTGCATCCTATTCTAGTGCCATAATATTCTTACAATAGTGCACAAGGCACAAGACATATCAAATTTACGCAACATACAAATAGGCGGCATAATGTTACATCCCTTCAAATTTACGCAACATACAAATAGGCGGCATAATGTTACATCCCTTCGCTACATTACGACGTTGACGATTCCAAATCTTTACCAGCTCCAACAAAACTGTTCCCACGGCATTTATACAAATAATCAGTCCTAAAATAGTTCAAAAAAAGTCCTTAAAACAGTCCATAGCCCCCAATCAATCAACCCACAAGTTCCTATTACGAGAACAATTACAATATCACACCAGAACTTACTATCACGGACTGTAAAAATGGTGTAGCAACCTTTAAACATCATTTTAGAACCATTACTCATTAATAAAAGTAAGCTCCCTTCATAATCAATCCAACCAAAAAGAGAAAAGCTTCCAAATAAACAAGAAAAATGTACAACAACTTTTGGAACACATGTTGTCCAACAATTTCAGCATAGACATAACTAACATAGTCTCTTATTTTGCATAATAAAACCATACTAAACACACAACTACAATCACTTAACTTTACCTTTAAGGTTTAGTTCCTCCTTAAGAACCCTAGAGGGTTATGTAGGCTGCCTTGTGAAGTGTAATAAATAGAGAAATAGAGTCTTTAGGAAAGCTGAAAATTTGTTCCAAAGTGAAATGAATTAAGGAGCTTTTTTGAGCCCCTTTTAAAAAGTCTCTTGGCCGACTTTCTTTTGACCTTTTGAACATATAATACCATATATTAATAAGCTGGTGAGGCAGCAGCTTGACCCTCACACTTGGGCCTAAATGGGTCTCAAAATTGATGGGCCTTGGCTACCCATTTTCTTAATTCCTCTTCACTTAGTTTGGGCCCAAGTGGGTTGTGGTGTACTTGGTCCCTTTTATTATTTATCTTGGGCTGAAAATAAATTCCATTTATGATGCTAAAACACGGGCTAAAGTTACACCCTTAACACGGACATTATTCATAATCGGACATGGACAAACTCGACGTCGGGCCTTGTCTCCGTTTAGCTAGCAAATTTAAGCTGAGCAAGTAGGTGACTCACCTGCTAGCTTCTTAAGTCCTACAAGCACCTCAATTCTCTTACTTTGTTTAGGGTGATTTCCTCAATTCAACTTAAAACTTATTTACACTAGACCCTTTTCAGTGTTAGACATATATATCGCCCTTTAATTGGAGGTTCAAGCACTTTTTAAAATTGGCGCTACTTTGTCCCAATCATATCATGTTTAATTTGCATAGTACTAGTATTGTAAGATATGGAATGTTACATCCCCCCCTTAGGAACATTCATCCACGAATGTTAGCACAATTGGGTAGCTTAACCAAGTTCAAATATTTACTCACACAAACTTTTGACAACACAAAATATTCAATCACACGTACCTATTAGTATCCCATTTCTGCATGTTGGACTTCCTCTTTAGCTTCAAATAAGTAAGGGTATTTTGCCTTCATCGCGTCCTTGGCCCCCCATGTTATTTCATCTGCTTGCCGATTTCTCCAAAGTACTTTTACTAAAGCTATTTCTTTATTCTTTAGCTTCTTAACTTGACGATCTAGAATAGCAATAGGTACCTCTTCATATGTGAGATCTTCTGTAACCTCCACGTCTTTAATAGGAGTGGCACGGGGTGGGTTACCTATGAATTTTTTAAGCATTGAGACTTGAAAAACTAGATAAACCATTGAAAGCTCTTGGGGTAGCTCTAGTTCATATGTAACCTGCCTGAACCTTTTAATAATCTGATATGACCCTATGTAACGTGGGCTCAGTTTTCCTTTCTTACCAAATCTCATAACCCCTTTCATTGGAGACACCTTTAA